>VDFB02348223.1:104352-175552 GCA_007258455.2 Sequoia sempervirens | reverse complement strand
ATATATATATATATATGTTAAATTAATCTAAACTATCAAATTTATTTTGCAATTATTTTATTTAAAGATTGAAGACACAAAAGAAATTTGTAAGTTATCATCCATTTTTAAAGTATCAAACAAGAATGATAAGAAAACATTGACAAACTATTGTCCAAATTGAAAAAATAAGAGAAATCAATACATAAAAAATATTTGAAATTAAAGACTCCAATAAAACAAAGATAACAAAAGCTTTTCAAAAGTAGATAGGTAGTCAAAGTGAATTACACTTCTCAATCTTTTCTCTTTCTTTGTATAATCGATCAACGATTCTGCACATTAAAGTTAAAGCTTTTCCTTCTTATCCTTCATTCATTGTAGCCTTAAACCCCTTCTTTAGTTTGATTTCATTTATTCTAACACCCTCACTATTATGGTGGGGAGTAAAACTATAATCATTTGTTCACCTCCACATGTTAAGAGTACAGATTCAAGTTTCATGGAAGCACGAAACTTATTACATGTTCTGAGAAAAGCATGAATAGTGATTTCATTTGATGAACTAAATCTCAATGGATGCTTGGACATCGATCACCTCAGAAAATAAATTTCATCCAATCTAAACAATTATTATTATTATTATTATTATTGTATTGAATCAATGCAAATAATTTACAAAAAGAATGACAGCCAAAAGTTGTCCAGAAGAAGTTACAAAATAAAGACCAATTGTCCTCAAGAACACCACAAACTTACTAACATGGCACAAATTACAACATCAATGAATAACTACAAGAGAAACACAACAAACACAAGGGTTAAAAGCAAGAAGTTGGGTACACGAAGAGGGGAAATTTTGGGAAAAACAAAAAGTTTCATAGGAAATGCATACGCGTTACGGATCGAGTACCCGAGCCTAAATCCGAACGTGTATGCGTTCAGCTTCGGGTACACAAATTGAAAACATGTATGCATTATGAAACGCATACGTGTTTCGTGAAAGTATTTATTTTTTTAAATAAGTGACTGTATTTCATTTTTCCTCACCATTTTAGTTTGTACCAGAGAAGAACATAGGAGATCGCGTATGCATTTCAAAGGCCTTGATTGAAGAAAAAATTGACTGCCACCTCCTCCCATCGACACAACCGACCTCATCGACCTCCAGGTTGGTTTAATTCTTCCTTTTTTTGCTTTATATCTTTTTTTTTTGTTTTGTAATTATTATTCAGTTATTGTTTGTTTAGTGTGTTTTAGTTCAATGTTTTATAGTTTTTAATTGCATTTAAAAAACCAAAAACATCAACGAAACAAAGAACGTTAAATTGTTAATTGAAAACCATAAAAACTAAACCTAAATTGGACACATTTAACTTAGAAATCAAAACCCTAGAAACCCTAGGTTACAAAATTTACATAGGTCCCTAAAAACTAATTTACACAGGTTAATCCTTGGACCTAAACCCTAAAACGTAAACCTAAAACCCTATTTACCCTAAAACGTAAACCTAAAACGGGCTCTTTACCCTAAAACGTAAACCTAAACTCCTAAATTAGGACTCCTCAAGGAGGTTTAGATTACATTTTTTATTTGACATAACCTTCTTTGTATGATTTTTACTCACTCATGGTTCTTAGTTTATTTAGGGTGGAAGTGATGAAAAGTTCAATATTAGGGGCATGTGATATAATAGAAGAGGTAAAATAAGGATGTGTAGTAAGATTTTATGACATAGCATGTAGGGAGGGATCACAAATTATAGTCCATAGGTTAGGTACACTTTGGTATGTCGTTGGTGATCCACACAACTACCAATGAAATTCATAATTGACTAATAAAGGAGGTACAAACAATCGATGCATAGATCTATATATTAACCAACAAATTGATTTAATTATAATATGTTCACATAATATAAATTTGATAGTTAATTTTATCTTGGAAAACTTCATGATTGTATAATTTAACTTGAGAAAGTGTACCAGTGAAGTAAAATAATGTACCTCATGTGAAACTATGTGCCTAATTTAATAAGTTTATATATCATGATGCTAGTTGATATGAGCATGTAGTCACTCTATATCAATGTTATTAGCTTATATAGTGTATGATGTATTCTCTTAAAAAAACATAGAAATGTAAGTCATACTTGTTAATCTAGACTATTTGCAATATGGATAGAGCTAGACACATAAATGTTATTAAATCAAATAAATATTAAAATGTGAAGCATGAATTATTTCTACCCATTTCTCTTATTTGGATGAGATCCTTTGTGAATTATGTAAGGATGCATTGTGATCATAGTTAAGCCTTAATTTATAGGATGTTATTCATAAGATCTATAGGTTGTGTGTAATCTAATTCCTATTTTAACTCTCATTTGTAGTGGCATTGTTATAGATTAGGAAAACTAAATGTTGTACTTTCTCTAAACTAGTGTATCAAAGCTAACTTGTAGCATGAACACTTCAATGGAAAATTCAAATTATTTTTTTGAGAAACTTGATAGATGATTCATAAATGCAAGTCAATTCTATAACCAAAGGTTTATTTTCTAAGATTATTTATTTATTGAATTGATCAATTGATTCCTCACTTAGTGGTAGTTAGGCTCTTTTTTGAAAACCCATGTGTCTAGAATTTATATAAATATGAAGGAAGAGTTTATTCCATAGAAAAGTTTCAAAAAATATATGATTAGAAAAAAATTTGGGTCTAAATCACTTTAGATCCCCTCTTCCTTTTTAAATCATCCAAGAGTGCTTAGAGGTCCAAATAGGTTCAAAATCCATCGTAACTCAACAACTTAGTTATAATTGAAATCTAAAATTCCTCATTGTTGATATATTGAAGCTATTCCTAGAATGTCACATATTTTATTCAAAGCACTAAGTTTAGGTGGTAGGGTTTTTCATTTACTTGTAAAAATTTATTCATGTGTCTTCTATATGTTTTCATGTCATCAAATCTCTAAATCTAAACCCTAAACCCTAAAAGCATTCATTTTGTTGTAGTACCTTAAAATGACATTTGGTTGCCTTAGGCAACTCCACCAAATTTTATTCCCTTAAGCCATGAAACATTTTTTCCTAGGACCTTACTAGACATAGATCCCCTTAAGCCATCCTATCACCCTAAATCATAAATTGATTTCTTAAGGGGTCCTAATATGAGATTTCTTAAGGGGATCAAAGAAGTTCTCAAAATTTGGTGAATAGAGCTCAACCTCATCTTTGCTTATTTTGTACATTGCAATTAGGTCACTAGCATATATCTATGTGTCCCTTTGAATGTATTCTATTAATTTTTCATTCTTATCTTTAGTATTCTTTGAAAACAATGAATGGGATTATAAATTAATGTTAGTGTTAAACTTATAATTTCTTCTTAACTACTTCGTCCCACTATAGAGAACTTGTTTCTCTTATCATGAAATTTAAAAATTTAGATAAATAAATTTATGTCCTTAGATTTAATTAAATTCCATGTTATACTTGATTAATACATGTATTCTGTTTGTTGTAGGACCTTAAAAATGAAATTTGGTTGCATAGAGCAACTCCACCATTCTATTCCTTAAATACATGGACTGTTTTGTCCTAGGACCTTACTAAACATAGATCCTTAGACCATCCTATCACCCTAAATAGTAAATCTATGTCTTAAGGGGGAATTTGACATTTCTTAAGGGGATCAATTTGGTGAATAGAGCTTGGTCACTCATCTTTTTTTATATTTTGTACATTGCAATTAGGTCACTAGCATATATCTATGTGTCCCTTTCAATGTCTTCTATTAATTTTCCATTCTTATCTTTAGTATTGTTTGAAAATAATGAATGAGATTAAATAAATTTTAATAAAACCCCATAATTTCATTTCTACCCTTCATATTAACAACCCCACACTGGACTCAATTTAATGTGTGTACATGCTATGAATTTTAAATGTTATGGATTTTTTAATGTCATAAATCGAATGGTCTTCAAATGAAATATATTTTAAATTTGTGCATGTTCAATGTGATTTTTAAATAACTTTCAAATTGTGTGCATTATTTAATTAGCTTGTTGATATATATATTTTAATTGTTTAACATGCAGTTTCCATATCATTGCTCACATGGATCTAATGTTTAATTTAGAGGATTTTATTCTTGGTCAAGAAATTCCTATAGATCCTATACATCCCAATCCACCACATGAACAAAAACCTAACACACCTCCACATTCTCCACCGCCTAACCCCCCACCCCCCCCCAAAGTTGATGAAGATCAATTAAGAGAGAATATCCAGAAGCAAACCTCACTTTGTCATTCAAGAAATATAAGATCTCATAAAAATATGAGCCCTAGAGTCCCTCCCCATCATACAGTTTGCATCTATGATGAAAACTATTGCTGGAATATGTTGATCTATTGATCTGAGGGACCTAGATAGGTTCCATCAATGGAGAGAAGAGAGGAGACAATTCTATGCAGATGGATTGTCATATAAAGAAATCAATGACCTAAAAATTACCAAACAAACCATGTGCCAATATTTTATTAACTGCCAAACAAACCAACCAATTCCACCCACAAAAAAATGAATTTCAATTTTATGGTGTAGGCACCAGCAAATAGTTGCACATTTTTGGGACAAATGGTGGATGAAATTTGATAATCCACCACATGGCAACAGTGAGGTGCCCTTATACTTTTTGAGAAAGTTATGGGTTGAGTTTGAGTTGGGTAGAAAACCCAACTATTTTGATATGAGTTCATTTCAGGGAGTTGGGCGTGGCATGCCCCAACATAGACTAGGAGTACGTGTCGATCCTTAGAGACATGCTCCAATTTCTCCTATTTTTCCTCCTCCTAGTGTTCCCGTTGCATTTCAGCAACAGACCATGTTATCAACATTAGGAGCATTGAGTTCACTTTCACGACAACTCACTCAACAGACTACACATGTGGCCACTGAAGTGGCCAATATAGAGCATGGAGGCTCGGGATATAGGGATACTCATAAATCCACTTCAGGTGATGCACATGCATCTAGGATGGGGTCATACCTGAATTTACTATATTCTGAGGATCGTCCTACACAGGTATGTTCATCTTTTGAACTTAAATTTAATTCAAGTTTGAAATGTGAAAAATTCATGTAAATAATAACATCAAATTATATATATAATATAATATTAATTCAATAAGTGTTTGGTGTAGACGCATGATCATGTGATGCCTGAAACTCAATATGATCATCGTGTGTATATGTTGAGTGTTGTAGATCTGGGCTCACCTTTTGGACAGGTACTTGAACCAATATTTATTAAATAATTTGTGTGGATATATATCTAATTTAATTTGAATTTGTACACATGTCTGAATTGATATATTATATCTAGATGCAAGGAGGTCATACGATACCTAGTATTGACCAACCACAAGTTACAGTAGTGAGTGCTCTTGAGACATCATCAGTTCAAGTGCGTGCTTTCAAAAGTTTGTTAAGTTTAAATTAAATACACATCATAGATCTAATGTAATTTTTTCATTTACATACACATGTGTGAATGATCTATTCGAACTGTTGTACATCTATATGTAGGAATTTCATGAGATACCCATGGCGGGCCACACACTTGAGACATCGTCGGCATTTATGCATGGGAAATCTCAGGTGCATGATCATGAGGTCATATTATTTGAGGTTGTAAACTTTACTTTAAATATCCTATACAATTTTTACGGACCTTTTTAATATATATATATATATATATATATTAGAGGTTTTCACATATTGTTTGCTTTATATTAATATGCAAGATATAGTAGATCAGAAATTTGCATATTTTCAAGTGACAGTTATGCTACCCGTTGAAGAAAATGTGCCAGTTATAGATTCACATCATCATATGGTAATTTATGCATACTAGAAATCATTTTTACTATATTTTCTAGATATTTAATTAAATTTATTTTTATCTAAAAGTTTATATTTTCAAGTTTAAATATGTTTAATTATATAAAAATTTCTAAATAAATTTAAATCTAATTTCAAGTTTCTTTTACTCTTTTACAACATGATGCAGGTACATCTAGTCGACATGGAACAAAGAGGAGATTTGATTTGACCGATCAGCCTGAAAGTTAGATGGTTTTATATTTTATGGACTATAGATCTCTAGTTTTATTTAAATATATGTGTTGGACTTGACATATAAATTTTATGGACTATCTATCTCTAGTTTTATTTTGAACATGTTATTATTATATTTGTGTTTAATTATATCAATTGACTTTAATATGATGATTATATATGCAGTCAATTATGAGATCGTGTTATGTTCACTTTCATGATTATATGCACTCATACATATCTATATTTATATTTTATCTAATTTTCAAGTATTACATGCACTATATGAATTCTTATCTAAAATTAAATTTCATATATATAATTTATCACATGGTTAGGTGACAAATTAAAACATTCCTTAAATAGTTTAGATCATATTCATAATAAATTAAGGGCAGATAATTTTAACTATTTTCCAATTAGATAGCAAACATTTGAATCAATAAACAAAAAAACTATCTCCTTATATGTATAAAATGTATAATCTATACAATTGAATAATTATATAAAATGTGGTAAATACAAGACATGAAATGTATAATCTATAAAATTGGAACAAGATATTTAAAAAGTGACATCGAACAAACATATATAATGTATATCAAGATGTTTATTACAACTATATAACATGATGAAACATATATGTTCATGTAGATACAATTAAAGCTTATCAACTTTTAGGTGAAGACCAAAAATTGATATATTACATAGTCTCTTGATAAAATAATTTTTCAGTTCAACAATCACATCATAGACCGACTTGATGAGAACCTGCAAAAATAATTAATGTAAGTAACTACAATTTTTATGAGTCATTTAAGAAAAAAATTCATGTGAGAAAAGAACAGTATATAGTAAATTCCATACAAATTCAAATGATGTTTGTCATAGGACAGATTAAGGGGACCTAAGAGGATATATAGCTTAAGGGGAGTTAAGAGGATGGTTTAAGAGGATGCATCTAATGAACCCTAGGATATGGCTTAACGGGTCCTTAGAGGATGGCTTAAGGGGAGTTATGAGAGTCCTTTAAGAGGATGGCTTAAGGGGATGCAAGAGGGTGGATTAAGGGGAGTTGATAGAATGACTTAAAGGGATGTAAGAGATTCGATTAAGGGGATGCAAGAGGGTGGGTTAAGGGGATTTCATAGAATGACTTGAAGGGATGTAAGAGGGTGCATTAAGGGGATGCAAGAGGGTGGATTAAGGGGAGTTGATAAAATGACTTAAAGGGATGTAAGAGAGTGGATTAAGGGGATGCAAGAGGGTGGATTAAGTGGAGTTGAAAGAATGACTTGAAGGGATGTAAGAGGGTGCATTAAGGGGAGTTCATAGAATGGATTAAAGGGATGTAAGATAGTGTATTAAGGGGATGCATGTCGTGAACCTTACGATATGGCTTAACAGGGCCTAAGAGGATGGCTTAAGGGGAATTATGAGAGTGACTTAAGGGATGCAAGATTATGGATTAAGGGGATGTAAGAGGATATGAATTAAGGGTCCTTTAAGAGGATGGCTTAAGGGGATGCAAGAGGGTGGATTAAGGGGAGTTGATAGAATGACTTAAAGGGATGTAAGAGAGTGTATTAAGGGGAGTTGATAGAATGACTTAAAGGGATGTTAGAGAGTGGATTAAGGGGATGCAAGAGGGTGGATTAAGGGGAGTTGATAGAATGACTTGAAGGGATGTAAGAGAGTCGATTAAGGGGAGTTGATAGAATGACTTAAAGGGATGTTAGAGAGTGGATTAAGGGGATGCAATAGGGTGGATTAAGGGGAGTTGATAGAATGACTTGAAGGGATGTAAGAGGGTATATTAAGGGGAGTTGATAAAAATGACTTAAAGGGATGTAAGATAGTGGATTAAGGGGATGCATGTCATGAACCTTACAATATGGCTTAACAGGCCCTAAGAGGATGGCTTAAGGGGAATTATGAGGGTGACTTAAGGGATGCAAGATTGTGGATTAAGGAGAGTTGAGAGAATGACTTTAAACCCTAAACCCTAAACCATATGGCCTAAATCCTAGGAGATGAACCCTAAACCCTTAAAACCCATATAGATTTGTTATTCTAAGCATCTCATGAACCCTAGAAACCGTAAACCCTAAACCATATGACCTAGAGACTGGGAGATGAACCCTAAACCATTAACCCATATAGATTTGTTATTCTAAGCATCTCATGAACCCTAGAAATCGTAAACCCTAAACCATATAACCTAGAGATTGGGAGATGAACCCTAAACCATTAACCCATTTATATTTTTTATTCTAAGCATCTCATGAACCCTAGAAACCATAAACCCTAAACCATATGACCTAGAGACTGGGAGATGAACCCTAAACCATTAAGGGGTCCTAAGAGGATAGCTTAAGGGGTGTTGAGAAAGTGACTTAAGGGGATGCAAGTGGATGGATTAAGGGTAGACATATGAGGATATGGATTAAGGGGTCCTAAGAGGATAGCTTAAGGGGTGTTGAGAGAGTGACTTAAGGGGATGCAAGTGGATGGATTAAGGTAGACATACAGGATATGGATTAAGGGGGTCCTAAAAGGAGAGTTATGGCAGCCCAGCCACACAACGCTAGGGGAAGTTGCACTTAACAGCATAAACACAATATTTAAAAAAAAAAAAACCCAAAAGAAAGTGAATGAGGGTTCACTACACAATGCTAACAAACCCTAAGTTTACAAGACTGAGCTTACATTAACCCGATTATGAAACATGAATTAAAACCATTACATATATTGGATTAACAATTAATTGCACATACATTCCATACATGATAAAATTAATCAAAGATACAAGAGTTCCACATGATCCCAATAATATGCTTTACATTAAGGTTACAACACTCATTCCCTAAATGAGATATTTCCAAAATATAAGGTTACAATTTACAACTTCCACCTCAATACGAAGAGGGGTATTAAATTACATTTATAACTGAAGAATAAACATGAAGAACTAGATCCCATGACCTCTCCAACTAGAAATCTCATCCAAAGAATAATAGCTAACCCAACGGATTAAGATGCACATTCCACCCAACCATGTGATACTCGAAGGCTCACCCCCAGTGCTAGGAGATAGTAACAAGGATTCCTAGGCAAGACCATCTACCACAAGACAAAGGCTAACAAAACTAATACGAAATAAATACAAGTACAACATCACATGAACATAACAGTCATACGAACAACTCTAGAATGACTCTCACACCACTGAACAAGTCACATTTCTTCCAAACAGAAAATAGATCGAGAATGTCACAAGGACCAAATACAAACTGTTGACTTAGGAAGAGTGTCATCGCATAGCTCATCAAGGGATATCCTCTAGGAATCTTCCTAGGCTTGGACCCCCACCATGGGTTATCCTTGTGGCCTGTACCAAAATCTAGGCACCCATGCTCACTCATGTGGAATCAAATACCTCTTGTGAAGACAAGATAGATGACCTTACCATTCCATGCCTTCTCATCTCATCCCAAGTCTAGACAATACCTTGGGTCCATGAGTGAGGCATAATTAATCTTGTTTAATGTTTGATGCAACCTAAGCTTCCAAGAGTTTATTTAGTTATCACTGAATTAATCAACTTGTAAAGAGTTCCCCTGACACCACTTTTTGTGTCGGCCCCCATTGCAAGCCACTCTTCTAAGACAACTCGTGGAGTAATTCCAAACCCAAGGGTACATGCGTGCGACCTAAGGAGAATGACTCCTATACAGGACCTCAAGTCCCCACATCACATTCTCAATAACTGAGTTAAAGCTGGATAAGATTTGATGCACTACCCAATGAATCCAAAGGTTGACTATCAAAAGACACACCCAAGCAATAAATGACCCTCTATCTGGAAGACTTCAAGACCTTTACTCTATTTCATGAACCTTGAGAAAGAATAAATAAACACTAAAAGCATTTCGAACAATTAAATAAGCTAATGTTCAGATTTCCTAAATCCAGTCAATCACAGTTTTTTATCACTTGCATTTATCCAATCAGATACGACAATTTCATTTCATGACATTGGTATGTTTTAAAATAAATCATTATTCTAAGTTCAACGATCAAATTCCATAATTATAACATTTTAATAAATACAGTCATCTGACTAAATTAAATCAAACATTAACTCTAAGTTTCACAATTAAATTCCATGATCAAAATGTTTCAATAATAAAACATGTTAATTAAAAACAATTAACCTTTATTTCACTTGGTATTAATTAATCAACTAAATCTCATCTATACCAAATATACATCATTCATTAAATATCTAAATACATAAAAGTATATATATATATAAATGTATATATATACCTATGATATATATTTATTTATTTCATTATTTAAATCTCCTTGATAATATAATTTAATTGAACTATCTAATTTACTTTTAAATAAAATATATAAAAATATACATATATATACATTATGTATATATATACAATTAAGTATATATACAAAAGTATTTATATATTTAAATAAACTATTATTTATATAATTTTTTATTTAAATATTAATTTAATATTTATATATATAATATATATTTATATTATATATATTATATATATAATATATATATATTATTATATAATATATATTATTAAATAATATTTAATAAAATAAAAATAAAAACTAAAACAAAACGAAATTTCAAATTTCATTTTTAGAAAGCGCAAGCCCTAATCTGGGCGCGGCTGCCACGCATCCTTCCCCATGGGCGGCACTGTGTGGGCAGCGTCGTTGCCCACAGGCAACGACACTGCTTCCACACAACGCCTCCCGTGGGGAGTGCTGCATGGGAGCAGTGCCTCCCACATGAGCAGCGCGGGGGTGCAAGGTTTCAGCCCTACCCTCCGCCAAAACAAAATTTTTTCATTAAAATTTTTTTATTGTAAAAATAAAACTACTGGCCCCAAAAAAAAACAAAAAAAAAACGGTGGTGCGAAACAGGGTACTGTGTTTTTGCAAAGGCACCAAATTTTTGAAATAAAATTCCGATATACTGTATGTATATTTGCAAGTATATTTATGTGTTTAAATGCATAGGTATGCTTACAAATATATATACCCAGATTCTCCATTTTTTTGTGAGATTGTGCAAAAGAACAAATTTTATTTGCAATAACATAATTGAATTTGACAAAAAACTAAATTTAGCATAACAAATTTGGAATGAAGATTTATTTAGGTATTCTTCCTACTTTCCAATGAGATCTTGTTTTTTGGTTTTCCTCTCCTAATCTATCAGCTATTTGCAAGATTTAAATCATTTCACATGTTTTCTTTGCATCAAAATGGCATTCAAAAGCTTCTGAATAGCATACCAAAAAAAGAAGATTATTGCAAAGTAACAAGGAACAAGAAATAAGGGTGAAACTGGTGTTTTCTCCCAAATGCTTGAAGCTTCAACAATGGTGATCCAATCTCCAAATTCAGCCACAGCCAAAGCAAATTCTCCACCAAAAACCAAATTCCAAACAAATGAATTTTTCATTGCTTACATAGAACATCCCCAAATTTGGTCAACCCCCAAAAATATCCCACCCACTAAATTTATTGGGCTTTTGGAGGATATTTCCTATTTTCTAAAATTTAAAAACACATTTATTCTCAACTCCTATTTCATTGCATTTTCAAAATTTCATAATAAACCAAAATCTCAAGGTTGAAATAATATGTCTTATTCAAAATCTCCAAAATGTGACATTTAAATACATGTCTATTTTGTTATTATCATTTAACTTAAATATCTAGTATGGTTTCCATTCCCATTAACAATTTAAATTTAAATATGCCATAATGGCAAAATAACTATTTCATTTAATTTATCACCATTTATTTAGTTAATCCATAGACTAAAAATGATTTTATTAATTAACTCAAAATAACCAATGGAACAAATTGCATTACAACATTGAAACTAAATATGTTAAATCCTCATTTAAATCATATCTACTATTTTTTTAACAACCATTAAAATAAGGAAAGCAATAGTTAACCAAGGAGGAATGAACCAAACAAAACTGCTAAACCTGACGACAGCTATGACTAGGGTGATGACTTGACACAGAAACCTAGTTACTATCTCCCAATCAATAACCGTTGGTAAATGGACACGCTCGAACCTGTGATGCCAGGTGGAGTCGATGTCTTATACCTATTAACCTGCAACCAAAGAGCATAACGAACGTGCAAATATATATACATAATAAGACACACCGTGAAGTGGAAGTATCAGAATCGTAGGGCGCTCGCAAGCGAGTGATACAATCCCGTCCCCTTCACCAATACAGGCTCTAAAATTGACGAGTCTAACAACCACAATATAATTAAAGCATAAAGCATTTTAAATTAAATCAGTGTTACACAAATTCAAAACATGGCATAATGATAACATCTAAATAAAATCCCATCACATCAAAATATAGTGTTTACATCGCTTAACAGATAGCGGTCAAAATAACCATGTGCCAAAACGGAGTGCTAACAAAAGTGAAGCATACATAAAAACAATGACTGATCCAACGAAAGCAAAATGGAGGGTGCTACAAGGATAGCTTAAGGGGTGTTAAGAGAGTGACTTAAGGCCTGATGCAAGTGGATGGATTAAGGGTAGACATACGATGATATGGATTAATGGGTCCTAAGAGGATAGCTTAAGGGGTGTTGAGAGAGTGACTAAAGGGGATACAAGTGGATGGATTAAGGGTAGATAAATGAGGATATGGATTAAGGGGTCCTAATAGAATGGCTTAAGGGGAATTAATAGAGAGACTTAAGGGGATGCAAAAGGATAGATTAATGGTACATAAGAGGATGGCTTAAGGGGTTTTAAGAGAATGGCTTAAGGGGATATGAAATCAATTATAATTTTTTTATAAAATGATAATGAATTAAATTTAGTTTTATATTTATACTACCAATTAAATGTATCTAGAACTATATATATAGTTACTTATATCTAGATTCAAATTCCATTGTAATATATGTATCTTCTCTCTTTTTTGTAAAGCATCTAATTTTGGGAGACCTGAAACAAAAAATGATATAAAACTTTAATTAGAAAATGACTATTAAAGACAAATATATATATCAATTAAATATATATACTTGACTATATACTTACCAATATTTATTTACTCTATTGTACCATTTGCATCCTCTATTTCTTTTAATGCATCTATGATTGCCTCATGATCATCCATTGAAAGTGTCCATAAAAATTTATTAGTAGGCCTCCCTTGATATCTAACTAGTTTTATATTGGTTGCCAAAATCAAATGTGAATAATGTATAATCTTCTTGTGTCTTTCATAATCTTCAAATGCAGGCAAGCCATTCTTTCTCATCAAATATTTTTGAAGCTAGGTGCCAACAACAACCACTGAACCAGTTGGATACTCAAAGTTGTCATCATCCACTCTAGGATGTACCAACTTATGTTTTCTCTCAACACATCTAGCCAACTAGTACTCGGTTTGCTCTTCATTCCCTCAGGTGCAACAACAGCATACACATGTCCTGCAAAAATAAATAAAAAATTCAATAAAGAGTGACTTATATTTAATTCACATATATTAAACATGCATACATATAAAATTCAACTCAATAAATAATGTACCTTCATGTACAAGATCCAAAACATGATCATAATCATCTGATGTGAACAGTTGATTATCTTCAATTGTCATTACATGTTGAACATGTGTCGATGTAGGTGTTAAGGCTCTTTGCTGCCATTGTTCGACCCATTCCGTATTTTCACATGCCTCCCAATCACCTGCAATACAAAATTGACAAAAGCATGCCAACTCCATTTTCCATATTGTCCATGTGTTTGCATTCAAACTCTTAAATGAATGCCATTTTGTAGATCCATTAATTGTTTCACAATCTTGTCGAGAAAAAATATCATTTTCTTCAACTAACCAAAAGAAGCATCGAATTATTGAGCTCTCACTTGTTCTTGTAGATAATTTTCTATTGCACCAATCTACAATTGCACGTGCATCTCTAAATTTTGCAGCATCTTCAAATTTTAGTTTCTCTCTAGCAAGAGCTCTTTTCACACATGCACCTGCTCCATCGTGTTCTCCCTTACCATGACCAGCTTCAAAAAAACTCCATATGTGATGGATATTATTTTCTTTATGAAGTCTACATAAACAATAAAACATTCTAGTTGCATTTTTTAATTGACCCATGCAATTATCCAACCATATGAGATGTTCTAGCATTTGAATTCCTCTCTCTTTTAAATTTTTATAAAATATATCAAAACAATATTGAACAAACTCAGATGAATGTAATCTATTATCACTTACATAAAAATGGTACTCTCTCAAAAAAATTCTATTATCTTTTGTACTATCATCTGCATGTCTATAAACAATGTGAACAAATATAGCTACTTGCACTAAATTATAATACTGTGATTGAATTTCTTCTCGTGGAGCAAGAGTATAATTTTCAGCAAAATCAACAACTGACAGTAGAGTTCCAATTGGGAATGTGTTTTTACATAAATGAAATTGATTATCAATCCAATGAGCATACTGAGAGTGTTGAACATATTTAGGTACAATCTTATCTTTAAATTCATTAATAAATGCATGCACACTAAATTTTTCCACAATTAGCTCACAACGTTTACCAATTTTTCCATCTTTCAAAGTATACTCAATATTTTTAATTTTTTTTACATCCACTAATTGTTGTCCAAATTCATCTAAACTACTTTCATGCATACATTATCCTAATAATGAAAAGTTGCCACATCTATCACATTCTCCAGAAATACATGTTTTTAAATAAAATAAGTTTCCATTATTAGAGGGTTCACAAAACAAACCTGCAATAAAATCTTTGATTCTTTCAAGTGGCATATGAATACCACAAATGTCCTTCATAATTTGGTTAGCATGCAAAATGCATCGTATATATTGAAAACTATCATAATAATAGCGAAATTGTACATGGGTCTTACAACAACAAGAGATTTGTTGCTTATTAATTCTAACATACCAAGGTTTACACTTTTCAAATGATCTTTGACTTATTTTAATATTCAATAGTAAGATTGAAGCATCTATTTTTTTTTATATAATTCAGTTTGAGTCATATCTAAGTGATGCTTTAGATGAGGTTCATGAATTTTCGAACCCACCCTTAATTTTAAGACATCTCTAATGTTAGGTGATACTCTTGTATTGTCATGCCAAAAAAATTCGGGATTAAAGATCACCACTTCACCAGCCAATTTCGTCTCCATCTTAATTCACCACCAAAACCCACGATTATTCACTGGTTCTTTTTTCAATACTTTCTCTTTGTGCGCTCTTATCAAAGTTCTAGGATTTACTTTTATACATTTATTAATCTTACTTAACATTCTTTTATTTGAAGCTGCTTTATCAACTAGAGCAGTTGTTATTGCACAACGAGCCGCATTTTTATCTTTTGATCGACTTTTCTTACCTGTAAAATCAATAGCATTAGCAACAATAGATATGACTTGTTCTACTGAATCATCTTTCTTTTTTGGTTTTACAAAACACCTAATTTTTTCATAACTATTCTCATTTTCGACATTATCATCAATTGCACCATGAGTTGACAATGGAATCCTAATTTCTTTCTATAAAAAAATATTTTATATATTCTATTTCCATAATTTCTAATTTGTTTCCAAGAAACTTTACCATGAAGTTTATCCAGCACATCTCTTTCAATTGTAAAAAAACATTTTTAGGTTCATCCATACAAGGGGTTTCATTTTCATTCAGACAAGGGGTTTTATTTTCATTTTCAAATGTAAAAGGGATTTCATTCACATTTTCATCAATATGAGAGATTTCATTCTCATTTGCATTCTCATAAGATATAATTTCATCATTTTTTTGTTTTTGCATTGTTTCAATCCTAGAATTATTGATATCATCAATGGTGTATCCAACTTCATCTAAACAAGCAATATTACTATTATCAAAACTTGGGTTTGAACACATACTTGGATGGATTGTATGAATAGGTGCATTTTCCATATCATTGAGAGGTGGATTTTAAGACATACTCGAAGTTGTTTGCATAGGTACTATTTCCACATCATTCAAAGTTGAAGTTGAAGGCATAGTTGGGTTTGTCTCTATAATTGCATTTTTCTTCCATATTCACCATCTCCACATTTGCATCATCTACATTCATTTCATCATTCATGGCTTCCTCTTCAACATTCTTGGAACTAGATGCTTGCAAATTTTTCATTTGACGAATCTTTTCTCTTCTATCTCTCTGTCTTTTTGCCTCCATATCTCTATTTGCTTGAATTTCTTTGGGTGTCATTAACTTTCTACATCTTTTTCTTTTCCTTTACTTATTACCCATAGTTACCAAACCCTCTTTGATGACAAAAAAAATGATTCAAATACAACCTATTTTCAAATTGCTATCTCCTTCAAATATTCAAATAAAACTATGTAGTATGAAGATGCTTTTTTCTTTAAACTATGAAGTACAAAAACATGATGAATGCATCCAAAAATTATCTTTTTCCAAATCTTCTTGTAAAAATTTCTTGTACTTTATTCCACTTCAGAAAATTCAACCTGCACTTTGTCTCTTCCAACAATTTGAATAGAATATGCCCTGTACAAGACAAATTTGCAATAAAAATGCAGAAAATGGTTTTCGAATTGCACCGCGAAAAAGAATGCTTGCAGAAAATGTTTTATTAGTGCTTCACTAAATTAAGAAAAATGGTTATATTCATAAATGCGTACACCTATGAAACATGTACACATTTTTTTCTAGGAACTAGGAACGCGTACGCGTTATATAACACATATGTGTTACCTTTACCCAACGGGTAATTAGATAATGCGTATGCGTTATGAAACACATACACGTTTTAGTAATGTGTACACGTTATTTAAAATTTGATTTCCCAACCCACATGTAGCCTTGGTTTTAGGCTTGGGAAAGGCTTGGTTAATCCGAAATTCCAGCCCTTGACTTGCAAAATCCAAAGCGTTCCGTCAAAACGAAGCAAAAAACCAGCTTTTAAGAATATAGCGTTGATGGAATTTTTTCCTGAATCAATCTATAAAATTAAAACCCATTAGAGAACATGATTTCTAGTTTCCGAATATATAATTCTTATTAAGATTGGATTATATTTGTTATTTTTTAATTAATTTCTAAACAAACTAGTCCTTAAACTGAAATATCGTTTTTTTTTTACAATTTTGTTTGTAAAAAAAATTATATGGCATCAAACTTCAGAAAATTCTCTACACAATGATAAAAAAAATATTCAAAAAATATTTAGTTTAGGTCCAATTATGCTATCCGTACACGTTGATTTTTAAAAACAGCAATTAAGGCCACTAAAAAATTAATAAAAAAAATATTCAACAAAAAATTACAAAAAAAAATCCACATCAATCTTCATGATGTTAGCTCTCTTTTCCCAAGCCAACAAGCCATTTCTTTATTTGGTAAAGGGTGTCCGTATGCTTGGTAATATGGGTTAAAATAAGTGACCCGTTTTTAAGCCTACAGCAATCCCTATCAACATTTAATTTCTATAATCTAGGTATTTGAATAATTTACATATTTAGAAACTAGATTCAAAATGCTAAATTTCATATTACTAACTTTTTTTAAGATTCATTGTGTAAGTGCCTCAAATTTTCAATCCAGGTGTCACAAATTTTGAAAAATAACAAAAACACTTCCACTTTTTGAGTTGTAAAATTCAACTTTAGACCAACCCCACAAAACCAAAGCCTATCAAATTTACAATGAAAGAAAACTGTGAGGACACTTCAAAACGCAAAACTCAACATACTTTTGAAGCTTTAGAAACATATTACATCTATTTTTAGTAGCAATAGTTGGCCATTTTGTCCTGTCCAAATGAATTAATTGACTCTGTTCCCTGTCCCAGCTAAGCAAACATAAGAAAACAATTTGCAAAATAATGTCAAAGTAAAACCTTAGCATTTCTGATTCCAGATGAACGTTATGATTAGCAAAAACAACCATACATCTACTTTTCCATATATTAAACAAGATAATCTGCCTAATATAATCAACAACATAATTATTATGTAATCCCAAGCCAAAGATAGCTTCTTTCTAGCTCAAAACATGCTCAAAAATCGTAGGGAGATAATCATTGGTTCCTTTGGATATGGTTATGAAGATGTACACCCCTCTTCATTGCAATCCTTTCAAGGATTGGTGGTGGTTGTCCAAGAGTCAATTTCCTTTGTTTCCACTTAAAGAAGCCTATTTGAGGTTGCTTCCACACTTGCCTTTAAATCCTAGATTGAATTTAAAATGGAATTGTAGGTTTAAAGAAAAAACTTGGAGGGAACTCAACTATCAAATATGGCACTTGAAAACTAAAGCTAACGTTCAAATTTTGGCTTGGAAAATTCTGCATTGCAAATTTCTTGTTGGTGATAGGTTGGCTCATATGTAGTTTCAGCTTGTTAAATGCCCTTTTTGTAAATGTATGAAAAGTATGAAACATATATTTTGGAATTGTCCTCTAACGAAAAGGAAATCTAGACAATTATGTATCCACTGACTTCCCAGTTAAAATGGTATACTCTGACAACAGCCTATCAAACATTTAAAATATCAACGTCAAACATTAAATAATTGATGCAAATATTAGAAAATAAAACACATCATTTTCAGAACCCACAACTTAGAAGTTTTTTTTTTTTTCCTATCCAATACAAAAGTAAAAATCGCTAAATTCACTTCACAATAAATATTTCTTTCCTCTTAAAATCCATTGTTTGCATTGAGAAAAATTGTATTACCCTCAATTCATGAATGCAATTCTGTACCCATGCACATTCATTTTTAGGCACTTCAATTATCAAACTTTTTAATCCTTGTCACTCTTCAAAACCTTGTAAACTACACAGCTGGTGACAATAAAAAATCATGAATCACTCCAGATGATGTTGATGTTGGCAAATATTTCAACCCTTCAAACTTTTGTGCTTGAAACCCTTCAAGCTCTATTAGAGAAGATAAGCATAATATTATTTTCCATTCAGGACTATCCTTCACTCTAAGAGAGTGAAGCCTTATTACAAAAGATAACCCTTATATTGTTTCCAATTTGGGACAACTCCACACTCTAAGAGACTGAAGCCCTATTAGAAAAGATAACCTTGATATTGTTTCCAATTTGGGACAATGTTGCACTATTAGAGATTGAAGTCCTATTAGAGAAGATAACTCTAATATTGTTTCTAATTTGGGACAATCATCCACTGTTAGAGATTGAAGCCCTATTAAAGAAGATAATCGTAATATTGTTTTTAGTTTGAGACAATCCTCCACTACAAGAGACTGAAGCCCTATTAGAGAAGATAACCGGGTTGATATTGTTTCCCATTTGGGACAAGAACACACTCTAAGAAGCTAAAGCCCTGCTAGCGAAGATAACCCTGATATTGCTTTCAATTTGGGACAACCCTTCACTCTAAGAGACTGAAGCGCTACTAGAGAAGATAACCTTGATATTGTTTCCAATTTGGGACAATAATGCATTGTTAGAGATTGAAGCTCTGTTAGAGAAGATGACTTTGATATTGTTTCCAATTCGGGACAATGCTCCACTATTAGAGATTGAAGCCATGTTAAAGAAGATAAACTAGATATTGTTTCCAATTTGAGACAATACCCCACTACAAGAGACTGAAGCCCTATTAGAGAAGATAATCCTAATATTGCTACCAATTTGGAACAACTCTTTACTCTAAGAGACTAAAGCCCTATTAGAGAAGATAACCCTGATATTGTTTCCAATGTGGGACAAAGTTGCACTGTTAAAGATTGAAGCTCTGTTAGAGAAGATAACTCTAATATTGTTTCCAATTTGGGACAATGCTCCAGTATTAGAGATTGAAGCCCTGTTAAATAAGATAACCTTGATATTGTTTCCAGTTTGAGATAATCCCCCATTACAAGAGATTGAAGCCCTATTAGAGAAGATAACCTTGATATTGTTTCCAATTTGGGACAACCCTTCACTCTAAGAGACTGAAGCCTTGTTAGAGAGGATAATCCTGATATTGATTCCAATTTGGGACAACCCTTCACTCTAAGAGACTGAAGCCCTATTAGATAAAATAACCATGATATTTTTTCCAAAATGACATAGTCACACATGTTAAGAGCATTCAATTTGTTTAGCTGCTTTAAGTCCATTTCATTTAGATCCCACATCTATTCAACTCTCAATGATCGAAGACTAGGAAAAATCTCTCCACTAATTAGTAACTTTGAAATATTAGTTAATCTATGAAAATCTATAGTTTCAAGGCTCAATTTTGAAATATTAGCTAATCTATGAAAATGTATGGTTTCAAGGCTAGTCATGTGGCTGCTTGTAGAAGCCTCCAAACTAAGTTTACTAAGTTATCTACCTTGATGGCACCCACAACAAAAATTCAAATTCCTAATGGAGTCCTGGTGCTTACACCACAAATTCAAATTCCTAATGGAGTCCTAGCGCTTGCACCATAATTTCAATGATCTCAGATTACTAAGTTGTTTAAGTGATCTAGGAGGAATGTTGTATCAGTCTTCCTGATATATTCTAGGAGTGAGCTCTCTATTTCTAATTCTTCCAAATGACTAAACATTCCTATTAAATATGGAAGGTTTTGCAACAAGGGAGAGTACAAAATATGTAGCTTTCTCAACTCGAAACTGACATGGCATTCAAAATATGCAGTTGTTTAAGTTGAAAAGTTTGACAATATATCTAGACTTAAGGAAAACACCAAAAAAACCTAGACTTATAACTTCTATGAATTTTTGTAACCTTTGACACTAATCAAATTATCAATTATAATCTATGGGTAAAACGAGGTCTAAATGCAAAGAAATTTGGGAATCAAGAAAATATGGCACTACAAATTTGAGCCCTAATAGTACCTTCATGGACATGTATCTTTCACATTGGGAGCTTTCCTACATGATTCATTCATACCCTAAGATGTCATTATATGATATTATCAACCATATACATTGATCTTTATCACCACTAGGGACTCATCCCTTACGTACACCAATGTGCACACATTCTCTTAGATGATACATTGGGATAAAATATCCTCAAGTGTCTTATGTACTCACATAGATTTTACTATCCAATAAGAGACATATCATCGATTATTTTTCCCATGTTGGGGGAAACATTACCATTTCCTGATATTATCTCCAACCTATGTTCCTAACACACCTCTCATTCAATAAATTGATGTGTTAATCACATGATGTCTTCTTTCATATAATTAGTACTTTATATGATTGCATGTTTATATTCTTAAGAACTTAGTTTTTCATGAATTATTTTTTCCTCTCCTCCAATCTGTTGTTTTCTATGGGTAGAACTAATTGTAGGGGGTATATCCTATCAGTAACACTCTTAGGTTGAGTTTTGCATGTAGTTATAAGTTCTTAGAGAGACTTTCCTCTTCTTGTGGTGCTTTTCATGTATAGTACATTATAACACCTTGTAGGCTCCATTATTTTATATAGGCCCCTTGAAAATATTCTTTAATGTCTAAATATTTACTTTACATGCATGATTGTGAGTACTATATTTTTTTAGATGCATGATCATTAGAGTATTCATGTGAAACTCAAATTAGGATTGAAATGCAATTGTGAAATTTGTAAATCTATGTGATTTCTCATTTAATTTTGGATCTCTTTCCCTCTACTATCCATTGACTCACTCCATTGTGTCCTTATAACTTTTTTCCTATGCAATTGTCTATCTATGTTATCCCTATGATTATATATCCATATCCATTTACCTTATCTCTAATATAATTTTATTTATTATTGTATAGATTTCTATTTACACATTACCCATGTTTATTTGACCCTCTACATGTCCTAGTTAATACTAGAGTCACAAGGTTGGCCCCATGGTCTTGCACTATACCAATTTAATTTTAAATTTAAAAACATAAATTTAATTTGACTCTTACGAATTATTTCCCTCCAAGGGCCAATTAAGTACATTTTTTGTGTGATTTATTTATGTGTCTTTATTTTAAATGAATTCAATGCATTCACTTTGACGATCAAAGAACTATCTCCTAATTTTGAATCAATTCACATACCATTTACACACTCACACTTTAATTGAACTAAATAGAATCTAAAATTGCACAAACATTTCAATGAGCATTTGTATGATTGAAGAGTGTTATCTTTGATCATTCCTCTTCATTTTATATGGTTGATCTATGAGAACATGTGATTTAAGGTATTTTAAATACCTCATGCTTTTTTATATTAAAACTTCATTAAAGCTCCTAGATTGAATTTGTACGCGCAAAGATAGATCTAAGATTGCAAACATAACTCCAATCACCAAACTTTATTCTATATAGTCAAAATAAAATATTTTGATTTTAAGGTAAATGATAGTTTAAGATACTCTATTTCAAATCTCAAGACATGTTATATTCAACATCTAGATCAATACTTGAATAATTAATGATTATAGAGTAAAGCATATTTATCCTTCTATTTACTTTCCTAAAATAACATGCATTTAATGTTCTATATTTAATTAGTCCATACAAATTGATATTTCAATATCTAGTTATATTTAATTATCAGTCTAAATTAATATCTTACTTTTATATATATTATTCATTTAACCTAAATTACAAAAAATATTTTTCAATTGTATTATTTAAAGATTAAAAACACACAAGAAATGTAAACTATCTTCAATTTTTAAAATACCATACAACAATGATATGAAAACATTGAAAGCCTTTGTTTTAGTTGAATAAAAATAATAATTTCATAGATGAAATATTGAAAATTAAAGACTTGAATAAAACAAAGATGACAAAAGCTTTTCAAATGTAGGTAATCATATTAGATCTCTCAATCCTTTTGCTTTCTCCATAAAATTGATCAAAAATTCTTTGCAATAAAGTTAAAGCTTTGTCTTCTTCCCCTTCATTCAGTGTGACCTTAAACCCCTTCTTTATGTCGATATCATTTATTGTGACACCCCCACTATTATGGTGGGGGAGTAACACCGTAATCATATTTTCACCTTCACATGTTATGCATATAGATTTACTTATCATTAAAGTATAATAACTGTTAGGACTAACACAAAAAGCATATATAGTGATTGCACTTGATGACCTTCTCATGTCCAATGTACAATATTCTCTATCAATCTCAACAACTTCTTGAATGCCGGTCGCCTCGGAAAACAAATTTACATCCAATCTAGACAATATCGTATCCATTGGCCTCCCTATTAAAATGGCATTCTCTGATGGCAGTCTCTGAAACATTTAAACTATCAGCATAAAACATGAAATAATTGATTAAAACATTTTAAAAAGTAGAACACATAATTTACAAAACACACAACTTGGAAGTACTAACATTCTTTTTATCTCTCCAAATAAATAAACTTGTGTTGAGAAATAGTAGTATTACCTTAAGTCCATAAATGCAATTCCGTACCCATGCATATCCTTTGAATGGCACTTCAATTATCAGACTTTTCAATCCTTGCAACTCTTCAAAACCTTTGACACTCTGCAGCCGATCACATTCCAAAATCGTGAATCGCTCCAGATGACGTTGATGTGCAAGGCTCGGCAACGATTTCAACCTCATACAATTCTTTGCTTTAAACACTTGGAGTCCTGTTAGAGAAAACCCTGCTATTGTTTCCAATTTGGGATAGAAGTCCACATCAAGAGTATTCAGTCTCTCTAGCTGCTTTAAGTCCATTTCTTTTAGATCCCACACTTTATAAACTTCCAGTGATCGAAGCCTGGGACAAATCTCTCCGCTAACTAGCAACTTTGATATTTTAGCTAAATTGCTAAAATGTATGGTTTGAAGGCTAGTCATGCGGCTGCGTGCAGAAGACTCCAAACTACCTTTGCTCATATTCAAATTTCCACTTAAGAAGACGCCGACAATACTCTCCAATTTCAATGATCTAAGATTACCAAGTTGTTTAAGTGATTGCACGAAGGATGTTATATCTATCTACTCAAAGAATACAGCATCCCTTATTTGTAATTCTTAACATTCCTTTTAAATCTGGAAGCTTTTGCAACGAGGGAGAGCTGAAAATCTCGAGCTTTCTCAACTCGAAACTGCCCTGATATTGACAATTACTTCAAAAAAATGAATTATTTCTCAGTAGTAAACAATCTTCGCCAAACAAGTATTCTGAAATGTCTGCTCTACCGTGAAGGGATACTTAGTTTCCAGCAAAGAATAGCGAATTACCTGGGTATTGGTCTGCAACTGTTGCTGAAAAGTGCCCCACATTTCTTCCACGCCGTAAACAGATAAACAATGCAATTTTCGTAAAGGAATCCATGAAGGAATGCCTTTTAAGTTGGAACTTTTGTTTCCAATTGCAAGCCACAGGAGGTCAATCTCAGCAGAATCATTTGAATTCCCTAGAAGAAAAGTAATTGTGCTTTTGAGGGATGAATCCTGGAAGGAATGGAAACACCTGCTCTTTGTTTCTGCTAGGATTTGTTTGAATCCTTTTGCTTCCTGCATATAAGTATCAGGGTTAAATGTGTGGTTGGCTGGATTCCTTTTTTCATAAAAACACATAAATTAAAATGTTTTTTTTCAAAAGATTTCTATAGTTTTAATTTCAAAAATTTAAAGAAGAAGAACACCATAGATCTAAGAATGTCTGGTCTCCATAGCCGAGGAGGTCCCAAGTCATCTGCCATTTGTCTTCCCATATCGCGGAGGTGATCGTGCATTTCAAATTCGCACTCAAAAAATAAAAAATCGGTACTGTTGAATTTGGTACTATTCACTTTAACTAGGCACTTATCTTGCAGAGTTTGAACTGGATGTTCAGCGCTCCAACCAGACGCGTTCCAGATTGATATAGCTTTACTTTTCAAACCTCTTATGTATTTCTTATTGAATAAACAAGCAATATCTATAAATATCTGTTTCTCCTCTTGGTCCAGACCATCAAAGCTAATTTTAAGTCTTTGCATTATATCCTTAGGCTGGATTTTCTTAACCTTTTCCAATTGTAAATCCCAGTAATACTCATCCCTACCTTTAAGATGGGGGCCCAAAACTTTGAGTGAGAGGGGTAAACCTCCACAGAATTCCACGAAGCTTTCAACCAATTTCTTATATGCAATGGGTGGATCCCGTCCAAGGAAAGTATGGCCACAGAAGAGATCTTTAGCCTGATACCAATTCAATCCCTTCATCTTACAACGGATATCTGCACCCGTTAACATACTTTGGTCATGGGTTCTAATAATAACCAGGCTACCAGAGCTGAGCATACCTTCAGGTAACAGGGCATCTAACTGTTCTTGATGATCGATATCATCTAGGACTATAAGAAAATTAAAATTCCTTGCTCTTCCCAGAAGATCCTTTAGCTTTCTGATTCCATGGTGCACATTGCTAATCTCTAGACCTTTAATCTCTGGATCTTTAGGGAAAAGATCTTTCAAGAGCTGACTTTGCAAGCATTGCAATTCATGATTGGCATGTGATTCTCTCACATCAGACAGAAAACATGATGCATGGTAGCCTGAACTCTTCCTGTTAAACAATTCTTTTGCCAGGGTGGTCTTGCTAGACCCCCCAAGTCCATAGATCCCAGCTCTCCTCACCTTTCTTTGCTTCTCTGTCTCTGAACAACTAATTTCAAAATCTTGGACGAGTTTAGCAAGTCCGACTGGATATTTCGCAACATCTAACGGTATCCTATTTTTCCTTTCTTGCACTACTTGTACCACATGAGACACAATATTTTCACACAAATTGCTAAAGTCCAAAACCAAAAATCTATTTAGAAAATCATCCTACTATGGTAAAACGAATCGCATGAACTGGAGAAAAAGGGAAAACATGAGGAATCGTAATCATACAAAACAAAGGACAGCGATCTTACTCTTGATGTGAGGAATAGCTAAGTTGATAACCAGATATATCTGCAGCGAATTTGAGGGCCTTTTTCCATTCATCCAACTTATCAAGATACCTGCCTTTACTCCGATGATCAGAAAATGCTTCAGCATACCGGGACTTGTCATTCTCAATGTGATGAAGCTCCCAAGGTTCCAAATCTTAGAACACAAGAATAAACAGGGCCTCAAGTTGTTGTTGTAACATTGGAACAAGTTCTTTTAAACACCATGAGGACTCAGCATATCCATGGGAAAAAATGGCAATTTGCACAAGAGATGAGCATATGCCATTGCGAATGGCAAAACGAATAGAATCCCCCCTTCGTATCTCTTCACGGTCTAGAAATGCTTGGCACCCTCTTTCTTGAAGGAGGTCGTACAGCTGTTTAGCAAGGGTGTGCTTCACATCAGGGCCTCGGTGGCTGATGAATGCAAGCCTGGAATTGCAAAATGTATGAAACTTTCTGAAGCAGAGTAAGCTGGATTTGATGGAAGGATACGACAATAGCAAATATTTGTAAATATCTTTGCACTGCTAAAGAATATCGTGGGGCCAATTGCAAAAGAATTGTGCCCCTTGCAATAATTCTTTCCAACCGAGAAGTGGGACGTGCACCACGACAACATCTTGGCATTTAAAAAGGAAAGATGGATAGCATATCTTTTAGAAGAGAAAAGAAGAATTCAGAAACAGTGATTTGTTTCATTGATTTTGGAGAGAAAACATGCATAAGCTACCTGATCCAATTTCCCATGCCAACCTCCAATCCAATGTCAAGTAGATGGTTTTAAAGTTGTCAATAATGTTTTGACAAAATGGTGCGACATTGGGCAGTAACTGCATGACATGGCAAGTTGGACCCAATGTCTTCAAAGTTAGATAATTGTTCCTTAAGGAAAGGATATCCATGTTTTATTTATTTAAAAATTATGTTTCAAGAGATCAAGGTTATAAAAGGTATCAACTCATACGAATAATTCAAATAATTTTAACAAAGGGAAATATTATAACCATGTCGGAGAGGTAAGAATGAAAGCAAAAGTTTTATAGGAGCTCCCATAACCTAATATTCGTGAAGTGAAAGCTCATGATGGTGTGTCATGGTTAAATAATAAAGAAAATGTTTTATTAAAAAAGGTTCATGAGAATGTAAAAAAGTATGTAAAGTGACAAATTTATTCTATATGTTGTAATAATAAAAGTTCATATTTTTAGTGTTGCTTAATATTATAAAATAAAAGTTTTATGAAATCTTATAGGAGAATAAGAACATAAAAATAGGGAATAATGTGGAAGTCGTCATACATAGGGCTTTCAACATGTACGAATAAAAGCTCAAAATATGCACATTTAAGAGAGGTAGATGTGAGTAGTTTATGGAGACAATCTTAGCATTTTGTTCTACTCGTCCACCTCATCAGAAATTTCTATTAATAACAATTATTGATTAGTTTCACTTCTTCTAATAGTACTTGCAAGATAATGAACAAGTGTTCTTCATGCAAGATTGTTAGTAGATTGAGACTTTTCAATCCTTTCCACTCTTTAAACCTACTACACTTTGGAGCTAATGACAACAAAAAATCATAAATCACTCCAAATGATGTTGATGTTGGCAACAATTTCAATCCTTCACACTTTTGTGCTTGAAACGCTTGAAGCCCAATTAGATTTGGGACAGTCCTTCACTCTAAGAGATTGAAGCCCTACTAAAGAAGATAACCTTAACATTGTTTCCAATTTGGGGCAATCCTCCACTATAAGAGATCTAAGCCCTATTACAGAAGATAAGCTTGATATTATTTCAAATATGTGACAAATCCTCACGATAAGAGATTGAAGTCCAAAAGATAACCCTGATCTTGTTCTCAACTTGGGACAATGCCTCACTAGTCTAAGAGAATGAAGCCATGTTAGAGAAGATAACTCTAATATTGTTTCCAAATTGTCATAGTAACACACATGAAGAGTAGTTAGTCTCTCTAGCTACTTTAAGTCCATTTCATTTAGACTCCACATCCATTCAACTCTCAATAATCGAAGTCTAGGACAAATCTCTCCTCTAATTAGCAACTTTGATATTAGGAGTTGAGTTAGCCATTTTTTCCAAAAGATGCACCTTTTCAAGAAATCGCTACCATCCCAATTAAAAATCAACGGGAGGCTATTAAACTATGTCACAAATCCTTAGGGGAGATGTTGGACACATTTCAATGTAATCTCCCCCTCAACATTATCTAAGGGGATTTGAATCTTCAACCTCGCTTTGATACCACTTATTGAGAGTTGAGTTGGTTGTTTTTCTCAAAGACGCACCCTTTCAAGAAACTGCTACCATTCTATTAAGGACCAAGGAGAGGCTGTTAAACCATGTCATGAATCCTGAAGCGAGATGTGAGACGTATTTCAACATTTGATACATGAGCTAATTGGCGAAAATGTATGGTTTCAAGGCTAGTCAAGCGGCTGCTTGTAGAAGCCTCCAAACTAAGTTTACTGAATTGGCCATGACACAAATTCAAATCTCTAATGAGTTCAAGGTGCTTACACCACAAATTCAAATGTCTAATGGAGTCCTCGCACTCACACCACAATTTCAATGATCTAAGATTACTAAGTTGTTTAAGTGATTCTAGGGGGGGTGTTATATCAGTCTTCTTGATATATTCTATGAGTGAGCTCCCTATTTCCAATTCTTCCAAATGATTGAACATTCCTATTAAATCTAGAAGTTTTTGCAAAGAGGGAGAGTAAGAAAATTGTAGCTTTCTCAACTCGAAAGTGGTCTGACATTCACAATTACAAAAAAATGATTTAGTTCACAGTGGTAAACAATTTTTGCCAAACAAGTATTCTAAAATGATTGCTCTGTTGTGAAGGGAGACTTAATTTCCAGCAAATAATAGTGAAAAACCTGGGTTTCGGTCTGCAATTGTTGTCGAAAAGTGCTCCACATTTCTTCCTTCTGATAAACAGATAAATATTGCAATTTCCTTAGAGCAATCCATGAAGGAATTTCTTCCACGCGGTAAACAAGAAGTTATAGGAGAGGTATGATATGCAATAATCCCACCTACTTAATGATTCTTATCCAAACTCGCGAACATTCTTATGCAACAAAGAAGACACCAATCTTTGACTCTTATCTAATTTTGGTTAGAATGACAATATTTTATTGGTCAAAAACTTCCAAAATATCGCCAATTGATCAAAGGAGACATGTGATTACAAATATTTACCTCTGTAACTACCTCTATCTAAGTTTTGAATTAACAGTGAGTTAACAGCTCTAATGGTAGATAGGCTAATAATTTTGAAATCCTAAAATGCTCTACACATCTATTTTGTGAAAACCCAAAGTCACCAACCTTTGAAATGAATGAAAAACCTACTTATATAGATAAATGATTTAGATACTCAAGCAATGAGAGAGGCAAGATGGCAATATGGTACTGCAAAGATTGCATGTACCCTTTGATTATCAAAGGACCATCTCTTAATTTTAAATTAATTCATTTTGATCATTAAAGAACCATCTCTTAATTTCAGTGTTCCACGGAGACGCGTCCCCACCCTTTTTTGTGCCGTCTCCCCGTCCGAGACGTTTCAGGGACTTGGGGACGCCATGGAGACGTCCCTTGGCCGTACCGCCACCGTCGTCGGGACGTGAGAGATGTCTCTGAGATGGGGGAGACGTCTGGGCATCTTCGAGACATCTCAGGGACGTCCAAGAGTCCCTCGAGCGTCTCGGAGACGCCCAGGAGTCTCCCGCGCTGGGACGCATTCTAAAGTGTTTTTTTTTTAAATATTTTATTTTTGTTGAAGTTTGTGCCTGGGGCCAAACCCTAAAGGCCTATGGGACCCATCTCAAAGCCTCTAAATGAAATAAAACTCTCAAATTGCTTTCTTTTTTACTCATATATGCATTTGATGTTTTGGAGCAGCTAGGTGAAGAAGAGGAAAACCAGTGAGAAGAGTGAGTGAAAGAGTGAGTTTGAGGTGCTGCAAGTGCAAGAGGGGTGAGAAGGAGAAAGAAGAAGAAGAGGAGGAGCATTCTACACCAATTTTGAAGGATTTTTCAAGCACAAGGTAGGATTTTATGACTGTTTTTCTTAGTTTTTTCAATTTTTTTTTGTTTTGTTTTCCAAGTTTTTAGATTCATTTTGAAAATGTAGTTTGATGTTTTTAATGGGCATTGAAATGAAAATCAAAACATGAATATGCATTTGCAGCCACATGTCTATGAAATTATGATTAAAAATTTAATCATAATTTCATATACATGGCTGCAAATGCATATTCATATTCTTCATTTTCATTTCAAGGCTCATTTTTTTTTCTTTCATCTTTCCATCAAGATTCATCATGAAATTTTAAAATTTTATTTTCAAATTTGTTAAACAGAAACTAGGCTGAAACTAGGCACTTATAGAATTTATTTGTTTATTGCAGTGTCACAATGAGCTCTCATGACAATGATGACATCAACATGAGTGAGGATGAAGCTCATTCACATAGTGATGTTGATCCTGAATATGAACCTGGGGTTGAGGGGGATGACCATGGGGATGAGCATGAAGTCCAAACTAGTTCCATGGCAAGTGAAGCAAGTAATGTAAATTGCCCTTCTGCAATATTGGCAAAGTATGCTAGGGGCCCTTTTGATCCAACTTCCCCTCTCAAACAATTTGCAACAAAAGATCTAAGTAGGCAACCGCAAGCGGCAACAATTGGTGGCACAAGGAGGTGGAAGTGCAACTTTTGTGGTGGTGGGTGGTATGGCAGCATCACTAGAGTTAATGCACACCTCCTTTTCATTAAAGGAAAAGGTGTGGGGATATGTCATTTTTTATTAAAACTGGAAAACCTGAAATTCAAAATTGAAATAAATAAGTTATGGGGTGTTCCTGATGATACTCCAGTTGCACCTATGCCTACTACTTTGTCTCATATGACACAACTTCAGCATAGCCAACAACAGAGATCTAGCCATACTTTGTAGACGAGAGTAGGGGGGACACCAGGTTCTTCTTCTAGTGCCTATCCAGGAGAGGGGAGGGGGAAACAGAAAGTGCAAAGTCAAACTCAAAGTAACCCCATTGCAGATTTGTTTAATGTGCAGCTCAAGGATGAGATAGATAATGTCATTGGCAAGTTCTTCTTTGCCAATGGCATCCCGTTTCATGTTGCCCGATCTCCTTATTTTAAGGATATGATATCGATGGTGGCAAAGGGAGGACCATCATATGTGCCACCAGGTGAGACGAAATTGAGGACCGCGATCTTGGATAAGAACTATTCCAAGATCAATTTGTTGATGGAGAAGATGGAGTGTTGGATTGAGACAGGATGTAGCATAGTTATGGATGGGTGGACGAACATTAGCCATCATCCACTCATTAACACGATGGTTACATGTACTGAGGTCCCATATTTTCTTAAGGCAGTTGATTGTTTAGGGCATCACAAAGATGCTGATTTTCAGTTTGCGGTTCTCAGGGATGCTATTGAGGAGGTTGGGCCACAAAATGTGGTCCAAGTTGTGACAGATGCTGCACATGTGTGCAAAGCTGCAGGGAGACTTATTGAGGCTACTTATAGGCATATCTGGTGGACCCCATGTTGTGTGCATGCCATGAACAATGCACTGAAGGACATGTGAAAGATTGAATGGATTAGAGCAGTGGTTCATGATGCAAGAGATGTGCAGATGTTTATCTGCAACCACCACACATCACATGCACTTTTCAGGACCTTCGCTAAGAAGGAGTTCCTGAAACCTACTGATACGAGATATGGTTCCTATTTCATTCTCTTAGATAGAATGATTGAGTTGCAAGAGGCACTGCAACTCATGGTCATAACAGCAGATTGGAGTAGGTGGGCCGAGTCTAGGATAGAGCATGGGAGGAAGGTGAAGGATATAGTGAAGAGCGATGTGTTTTGGGCTGATGCAAAATATATTGTTGCCATCATTAAACCATTTTTCCAGGTTATCAGGTATGGGGATGTGGATGCACCTAGCCTTGGAGAGGTGTATGAGTGCATTGATTCTATGCTTGATCAGATGAGGGCTGTTGTGCGAGAGAGGGACCCTACATTAGCATTCTACCATGAGCACATTCAGCCAATCATTCACAGGAGATGGGAGAAGCTCAACACTCCCTTGCACATGGCAGCCTATGCACTTAATCCTAAGTGGTACTTGACTAGGCCTGGTAGAGTAACACCGATACAGGATGCAGAGGTGAAGGCAGGGTTCTTTAGGTGCATTGAGAGGATGTATGATGATGTAGATGCCAGTGTGATTCGCACTGAGTGGACCAAATTTGCCACTCTTAGAGGTTATTCAGATGCAACCAAGATGGATATGTGAACTATGGCGCAGGAGGACCCAATTTTGTGGTGGACTTGCCATAGATCAGGATCTTTGACTACCACTCTAGCCATTCGATTGTTATCTCAGGTTTCTAGTTCTTCAGCTGCTGAGAGGAACTGGTCTACATATAGCTTCATCCACTCTCTTAAGAGGAACAGACTTACCTCTAGGAGAGTAGAGAAGCTTGTGGTTGTACATAGTGCTTTGTGTCTCATTGACCGCAAATCACTTTTGTACAAAGAGAGTCCAGCAGCACGGTGGGATGTAGACCCAGAGGAGCCAACACAGATTGATGAGGATGCTGCAGTTTTGGCTTCAGATGCAGGGCTGGTTGGTATTAGTTTGGCAGCGCTTGATCGCGAGGATTCTAGTAGTTCAAGTGATGAGGAGTTTGGGGATGATTAGAGGCCTCCCTTCACTACATTTTTGCATTTTGTACTTATTTTGATTATGATATCAAACTATCAATGTACTCATGCTACTTATTTTTATCATTATGATATGATATTATGATGTGACATGTCATATTTTCGATATTCATATAATAGAAATCTCAAATTCGACAATTTCATTTGTCAAATTTTAATATTTTATTTGATTAGTGATTACTAATAGTTTTCAAGCATTCAAAATGTTAGTATTTGCAATTTTACTAATTTGCCAAAGTTTAATTTGAATTGTTATTCTAAAACATCTTTTTATAACTAGTTATTCAAGTACCATATGTATATCAGCGCCGCCCCCTCGCTGCCATCCCCCCCCGCCATCCCCAAACTTAGACCCCTTGTCCCCCCGTCCCCGAGACCCGTCCCGCACATGGAGACGCGTCCCCTTCAGGAAACTCCGTGGAACATTGCTTAATTTTGAATCAATTCACATATTATTTATGTACTCACATTTTAATTGATCGATTAAATGGAATATAAAATTGCATGAATATTTTTAGGAGCATTTATATGATTGAAGATTGTTGTCTTTGATCATTACTCTTTGTTTTATAGGGTTGACCTAGTAGAACATGTAATATGGTATTTTAAATACTTAAAGCCTTTTCATACTAAAATTTTGTCAGTTACGAGATCAAGTTTGTAGGTGCAAAGATATATCTGTGGTTGCAAATGTGATCCCAACTCTAAAAGTTGATTCTACATAGTCAAAATAAAATATTTTGATTATAAGGTAAATGATAGTCTAAGATAGACTATTTCAAATCTCAAGACATACCATATTTAACATCTAGATCAATATTTGAAAAATGAATTATTATATAGTTAAGCATCCTTATCCTTTTATTTACATTTCTAAAATAAAATGTATAAATTATTCTATATTCTAATACTCAACTATATTTAATTAGTCAATTTAGATTGATGTTTCAATATACAATTATTTATTTTTTATTATTTTTATTTTTTTATATTTTAATTAAAAATCAAATATAAAAGAAAATCTATATCACGATTTATTTTTAAAATATCATAAAAATAATAAGAAAACATTGAAAGACTTTTTAATTTATTGAATAAATAAAAAAATTCCAGACATGAAATATGAGAAATTAAATATTCGTAGACAAAATCTTTTCAAAAGTAGATAATCAAAAGGATCACATAATCCTTTTGCTTTCTCCATATAATCGATGGACAATTCTTCGCATTAAAATTAAAGCTTTCCCTTCTTCCCCTTCATTCACTATGGCCATAAACCCCTTCTTTATGTTGATTCTATTTATTCTAATACCCTCACTATTATGGGGAAGTAAAACTGTAGCCATCCATTCGCCTCCACATGCTAATTGTATACATTCAACGCTCATGTAAGCAGGAAAAATATTAGATGTTCCAAGCAAAGCATAAATAGTGATTGCACTTGATGAGCTTCTCATGTCTAGTGTACACTGTCCTCTCTCACTCTCAATCTCAATGACTGCTTGGGAGTCGATCACCTCAGAAAATAAATTTACATCCAATCTAGAGGATGCTATGTCCACTGGCTTCCCTATTAAAATAGTATACTCTGACGGCACCCTCTGAAACATTTAAAATATCAGCATAAAACATTAAATAATTGATACAAATGCTAGAAAAGTAAAACACATAATTTTCAGAACATAACACTTAGAAGTAGAAACATTATTTTCCCTCTCCAAGATAAAAGCAAAAATCACTGAATTCACTTTTCACAATAAACAAACTTGCTTTCCACTCAAAATCAATTGTTTGCGTTGAGAAAAACTAGAATTACCCTCAGTCCATGATAGCAATTCCGTACCATGCATATCCATTGTGAGGCACTTCAATTATCAGACTTTTCAATCCTTGCAACTCTTCGAAACCTTCGACCCACTGCAGCCGATGACAATCAAGAATCGCGAATCGCTCCAGATGACTTTGATGTGCGAGGGTCGACAACAATTTCAACCCTTCACAGTTCTGTGCTTTAAACACTTGAAGCCCTCTTAGAGAAGATAACCCTGCTATTGTTTTCCATTTGGCACAATCCTGCACTTTGAGAGATTGAAGTCCTGTTACAGAAGATAACCCTGATATTCTTTCCAATTTGGGACAATCCTCCACTCTAAGAAATTGAAGCCCTATTAGAGAAGATAACCCTGATATTTTTTCCAATTTGTGACAATGGCACACGTCAAGAGTATTCAGTCTCCTTAGCTGCTTTAAGTCCATTTCATTTAGATTCCACATATGTTCAACTTTCAATGATTTAAGTCTGGGACAAATCTCTCCACTGATTAGCAACTTTGATATATAAGGAAATTTGCAAAAATCTAAGGTTTCAAGACTAGTCATGCGGCTGCTTGTAGAAGTCTCCAAACTACCTTTGCTCAGATTCAAATTCCCTCTGAAGAAGTTGCCGTGCTTAAACCACAGTTTCAATGATCTAAGATTACTAAGTTGTTTAAGTGATTCTAGGATGTTATATCAGTCATCCCTATGAAGTTCCCTACTTCTAATTCTTCCAAATGACTGAACATTCCTATTAAATCTGGAAGCTTTTGCAACGAGGAAGAGTTGAAAATCTCCAGCTTTCTCAACTCGAAACCAGCCTGACATCCACAATTACTTTCAAAGAATGAATTAGTTCTCGGTAGTAAACAAATCTTCACCAAATAAGTATTCTAAAATGACTGCTCTGCAGTGAAGGGAGACTTAATTTCGAGCAAATAATAGCAAATTACCCGAGTATTGGTCTGTAACTGTTGCTGAAAACTGCTCCATATTTCTTCCACGCGGTAAACAGATAAATTTCGCAATTTTTGTAGAGGTATCCATGAAGGAATCTCTGTTGATTTGCCTCTTTTGTTTGCAATTTCAAGCCACAGGAGCTCAGTCTCAGCAGAATCACTTGAATCACCTATAAAATAAGTAATTATGCTTTTGAGGGAAGAATCCTCGAACGAATGGAAACACCTGCCCTTTGTTTCTGCTAGGATTTGTTTAAATCCTTTTGCTTCCTACATATAAGGATGAGGGTTAAATGTGAAATTGAAAAAAAAAAAAATTCAAAATATTTCTATTGTTTTATTTTAAAAAATTTAAAGCACACCATAGATCTGAGAATGTGTCATCTCCATAGCCGAGGAGGCCCCAAGTCATTTGCCATTTGTCTTCCCAGATCGCGGAGGTGATCGTGCATTTCAAATATGCCCCAACTCACTTCAATCAGGCACTTAGCTTGCAGGGTTTGAACTGCATGTTCAGCGCTCCAACCGGATGCGTTCCAGATTGATACAGCTTTACTTTTCAAATCAATTATGTCTTTCTTATTGAATAAGCATGCAATATCTATAAATATCTGTTTCTCCTCTTGGTCCAGACTATCAAAGCTAATTTTAAGTCTCTGCATTATATCCTTAGGTTGGATTTTCTGAACTTTTTTCAATTGTAAATCCCAATAATACTTTTCCATACCATGAAAATGGGCGCCCAAAACTTTGAGTGAGAGGGGTAATCCTCCACAGTATTCCACAAAGCTTTCAACCAAATTCTCATATGCAATGGGTGGATCTCGTCTGTGGAAAGCATGGCTACAGAAGAGATCTTTAGCATGATCCCTATTCAATCCCTTCATCTTATAACGGACATCTGCACGCGTTAACATTCTTTGGTCACGGGTTGTAATAATTACAAGACTACGAGAGCTGAGCATACCTTCAGGTAACAGGGCATCTAACTGGTCTTGATGATCGATATCATCTAGGACTATAAGAAAATTCAAATGCCTTGCTCTTCCCAGAAGAACCTTCAGCTTTCCGATTCCATGGTGCACACTGCTAATCTCTAGACCTTCAATCTCTGAATCTTTAGGGAAAAGATCTTTTAAGAGCTGACTTTGCAAGCAGTGCAATTCACCTCTGGCATGTGATTCTCTCACATCAGAGAGAAAACATGATGTATGGTAGCCTGAACGCTTCCTGTTAAACAATTCTTTTGCTAGGGTGCTCTTGCCAGACCCCCCAAGTCCATAGATCCCTGCTCTCCTCACCTTTCTTTGCCTCTTTGTCTTTGAGCAACAACTTTCAAAATCTTGGACGAGTGCAGCAAGTCCAACCGGATATTTCGCAACATCTAACGGTGTCCTAGTTTTCCTTTCTTGCAGCACTTGTAGCACACGAGACACATTATTTTCACACAAATTGCTGGAATCCAAAACCAAAAATCTTCTTAGAAGTCATCCTACTAAGGTAAAATGAATTTCATGAACTGGAGAAAAAGGGAAAACATGAGGAATCGTAATCGATACAAAACAAATGACAGTGATCTTACTGTTGATTTGAGGAATGGCTAAGTTGATAACCAGATATGTCTGCAGCAGATTCGAGGGCCTTTTTCCATTCACCCAACTTATCAAGATATCTGCCTTTACTTCGATAATAAGAAAATGCCGCAGCATAACGAGACTTGTAGTTCTCAATGTGACGAAGCTCCCAAGGTTCCACATCGTAGAACACAGGAATAAACAAGGCGTCAGGTTGTTGTTGTAACATAAGAACAAGCTCGTCTAAACACCATGAGGACTCTGCATATCCTTGGGAAAAAATGGCAATTTGCGCAAGAGATGAGCATATGGCATTGGCAATGGCAAAAGGAATAGAATCTCCCCCTTGTATTTCTTCACGGTCTAGAAATGCTCGGTACCCTCTTTCCTGAAGAAGGTGATACAGTTGTTTAGCAAGGGTTTCCTTGACATCAGGGCCTCGGTGGCTGATGAACGCATCATATAATTTAGGAGATGCAATCGATGAGTAGAAGGAAGCCATGAATGCAAGACTGGAATTGCAAAAATGTATGAGACTTTTCTGAAGCAGACTGGGCTGGATACAACAACAGCTAATATCTGTAAATATCTTTGCTCAGCAAAAAAAAATTGTCCTTACGTGCATCACAGCAGCATCTAGGAAAGATGGATAGCACACCGTTTAGAAGAGGATGGAAGATTTCAGAAACAGAGATGTTTCATTGATTGAGGAGAGAAAACATGCAGAAACTGCTTAGATCCTTTGGAACCATCCAATTTCCATGTCACCATCCAATCCAATGGTCTGTAGATGATTACACAGTTGTCAATAATGTTTTCACCATCCAACCAAATGGGCTGCAGATGATTTCAAAGTCGTCAATAATGTTTTCACAAAATGGTGCGACATTCGTTTCTAATTGCATGACATGGCAAGCGGGGACCCAATGTTTCACATAGGTACGTATAAAAGAAAAAGCTTTATAAATTCTTAAATTGAAAAAGCTCATGAATAACTTTGATGAGGTGTCATGGTTAAATAATAAAGAATAGGCCTCCTTTATTAAAGAAGCTTCATGAGGATATAAAAAAATATGTAAAGGGACAAATTTATTTGTATGCCGTAATAATAAAAGTCCACATTTTAAAATAAGAGCTGTATAAAATCTTATAGGAGAATAAATCTAACAAGAAAATGGAGAATAATGTGGCACTTGTCATACAAAAGTGAAGAAGGTAGGGGACAATCTTAACATTTACTTCCACTCGCCCATCTCATCGGGTATTTGTATTTGTAGCAATTATTGTTAGTTTCACCCCTTTGGTACTGCTTGCAAGATAATGAATAAATGTTCTCCATGTAAGATTGTTTAGCGGATGGAGGATTTCTTTCCTTAAGGCATTTATCTTACTTTTGTTTTCTATATTTTTCCCTCTTTTCTACAATTTTAATCTATATATTGTATTCATGTTCATTAAAATAATGGAGGAGAAATAATTGACAAAAACTTTGTTTGTCATTTTGTGTATTTGGATCTTTGGTCAAATGCCTTATATTAGTTATTCAAAGTATCTATATAAATGAATTGCTTATTAATGATTTTGTCTTTATCTTTTTGTTTGTATTTACAATCCTCATAAAAAGCAAAAGCAAAATTTTTTATTTTTACTTCAATTTTAAAGTATTATAATGATGAAAATTGCATATATTCTCTTTACTTGTGGTGTCTTCTTAAAGTGATTTTAATAAGATAATTGTAATGGTGAATTTTAAATATTTATTATTATTTTTATTTAGTTTTTAAAAAGAGTGTTTTGATGTATAATTAGAACATTTTTACATAATAATTGTAATGGTGTTTATGTACTTATACTATTTTTATTTAATTTTCTATTTATTTTAAGGAGAGTGTTTAAATACATATATATTGTAAATGACATAATTTTATGCAAAATCAATCTTTGTTCTATGCTAACCACCTACCTCATTATGCATCTTTCTATGCACCTACCTTGCAATCTCTTTTCACATTCTTATGCATTCCCTTTATTAATTGAAATTGTAAAAGGTAATTAATAATTGGTATTTATCATATGAAATGCATTATATATTAAATATAGTCAATTTTACAAGAGACAGAATGATCAACTATCAACAATTGATTATTTGTTAATAATAATAAGGTTTCATTATTATTAACAATATGTGATATATAATGATGTAATATTATAATATTATTATAACAATTTGATGATCCTCCCTTATTACATCTTATTCTTAGGAGAGAAAACTAAGAAATCTCAAAAACCTTCAAACTTCATTATTGTTTAAGAGATTTGATAAATGTGTCAACACATTGCTCTTGAGTGGAATAATATTATTAGAGCTAGATATTTTTCTATTGGACATGTTTGCAAATGAAGTGACACTAAATCTCAACATGTTTCATGCACTCATGAAAAATAGGAAATTTTGAACAAAATTCAAAACATTGATTGTTGTAGAATAAAGCTTTATGACATTTCATGGGCAACCATGCCTATCAAAATGCAACATAACCATATCATATCATAGTGTAATAACACCTATGACATGCGATATTTTTCCTCTATGGAAGAGTGAGCAATAGTGGTTTACTTTTTGCTTCCTATGATATCAAATAAAAGCCCAAAAATAAAAAAAATATTGAAATAGACTTCCTATCATCCATAGAAATTGCATATTCCATATCCATGTATCATTATAAAGAGGATTTTTTAATTTTTTTTTGTATTCTAGGCCATATTCCACTATACCATAGATGTATTTTTCCTCTATGGAAGAGTGAGCAATAGTGGTTTACTTTTTGCTTCCTATGATATCAAATAAAAGCCCAAAAATAAAAAAAATATCGAAATAGACTTCCTATCATCCATAGAAATTGCATATTCCATATCCATGTATCATTATAAAGAGGATTCTTTTAAAAAAAATTGTATTCTAGGCCATATTCCACTATACCATAGATGTATTTTTCCTCTATGGAAGAGTGAGCAATAGTGGTTTACTTTTTGCTTCCTATGATATCAAATAAAAGCCCAAAAATAAAAAAAATATCGAAATAGACTTCCTATCATCCATAGAAATTGCATATTCCATATCCATGTATCATTATAAAGAGGATTCTTTTAAAAAAAATTGTATTCTAGGCCATATTCCACTATACCATAGATGTATATCCAAAAATAGGTTATTCCTTTGCAATGTGAAACCTTAGTTTATTTGTAAACCTAGAGATATAGTTAACAACATGTCTAATATTAAACCTAGTGTAGGTTAGATAAATGAGACTTACATTCAATTGTTGATAAATGATAGCATTCACTTGAGGTGATTGACCATTAGAGGAAAATTGCAATCATGTCTTAATATGGATCAACATAGGCTTACATCTTCCATCTTGAATTTTTTAAGTAATGTCTTGGCATATTTCATCCAACAAAAAAAAATATCTTTTTAGTTGTCACACTTCAAGTCCAAGACAATAATGCAAGAGAGTGGGTGCATGAAGATGGGTAACCAATTTGTGACCAACTTTTAAAAAAAGTCTTGAAAGCTCATAATGTGAGCGTGTTATAACATGCTTGCGTTATGATCTATTAAAAGTACAAAAAAAAAAATGAATTCATTCTTGCACTTTTCTGTGTTTTTTTTCTTGCTTACTGCCAAAACCCCAATTTTTTGTGCTCACGTTCTAGGAAGAGGTATTTTGCAAAATTCTTCATCAACGGTTGATGTTTCATTGCTAGGATGTCACCACGTCAATGAGGAGGTCTGAGAGGTAAGGATTGTTTGCTTTTTGTTTTGAATTTGTTAGCTTTAGGTTATTTTTTATATTTATTTTTTTAATTTGTAGAAGATGTTAATCAATCTGCAAACCCTTCTCAACATCCTCAAGCATCACAACAACAATAAGAGGAACAAAATACTCAACAAGCACAACAACAACAAAAAAATCCTCAATTTAATCAACCACGACCTTAATCTCCTCCACCAATCCCTCAACATCCTCCCAACACTCAGCAAAACTTAATGAGTGAAATTGAGAACAATAAAAAAAAATTGAGGATTTAATCAGGAGGTTGAATGATCCAAACGGTTCAACTACAGAAAGAATGACCCTAGCAACTTCACTGAAAGAAATGTTAAAACATGTAGATTCAATCAACAAACAATTAACTAGTTGGAAAGATAGGAGGCAAGCGACTAGGGCTTATTACCAAGATAAATTATCATATAAAGATGTAAAAGATTTAAAAATTACAAAAGGTGATTTGTGCTCATTATTCACTGACCCGCGGTGAAATGAAAATCTTACCCTTAATGCGAAGAGGTTTCCTATTAATTGGTGCCACCACCAATAGATTAGAAATTTTTTTTGGGATAGGTGTACATGGTTTTTTATTACCCACCATGCAACAATTGTGAAGTCTCACAATATTTCCTTAGGAAACTATACTGTGAGTTCATCTTGAACAAAATTCCAAATTATTTTGATATGAGGAACTTCCAAGGGAGAGGTGGGGGGTCAGCTCAAGATAGACCCGGTGCACAACAGGATCTTATGCGACAAGGGATACAACCTCTCGCTAGGCCGCCTCATGAGCACATCATCATCCCTTCCGTCACAAAGGAGAGTACCAACATAGAGACTTTGCAGGCCTTCAACTCTTTGACCCAAAGTGTCATCCAACATGCTAGCCCTATTCTACAACACCATCTAAGAGAGTATTCGAGTGGTGGGCTTCGATCCCATTTGTCTCAATCTTGCGAAGCGACTTGTTCATATGACCCCATCGACACTCAGGAGGTTGCTATGCAGGATCCATCTACAACTATGGAGATGGCAAGGGAAGCTAAAATTTTGCATGAGGCCTATGGCATTGATACTCAGGTAAAAGTTAGCATGTTCATTTAATTTAATTTATTAAATTTTGATTTTGAAATGCAAGATTAACTAATTTAATTTTATGATTTTAATAAAATTGCAAGGTCACAATGTTGATACTGGATACACCGTCCCTACACCTACTTATTTCTCCACTACACCTACCGTTGAGGTATGTAACTAGTAAACAAGTATAATTTATTACATTGTAATAGCATTGTTTTATAAATGGTATTTTAATATATGATTTTGGATGTTGAATAGGCTAATATTAGAGGTTTCGAGGGAATACCTCCTAGTGCCAGTGGATTTAGTCAAACCTACACATAAGTAATAGAATAAAGAGTTTAAATAATGAATTATACTTAATAGATTTGTGTAATTTATATTCATATCATTGATTATGTTGCATTGCACATCTTTCAAACTCAAAGCATTACTTCACATTCCATAACTAATAACTAGATGTTGATAGATGAAAAAATTTCAATTGTAATATAGTTATTTAGAAAGTCAACATAAGCAGTGATGCAATTACTTCACATAGCATAAGTAATAAGTCTAGGAGTAGCTTCCAATTGCATTTCCTTGTCATGGAATTCCATGAGACCACTTTTTACGGAGGTATCTTTTCAAACAGTTCACTGCCTTGTCTATGTTATGGATGCTTGGAAGGAATATATGAAAGAATAATAGTAAGCAATAGCATAGACAAGGCAATGAGTTTTTTGAAATAAATGCCTCAAAGAAATGTGGTCTCATGGTGATGTCCATCACTATGAGACCCAATTTCTTTGAGGCACTTTTCAAATAAATCATCACCTTTTCTATGCTACCACATTTTCCATACATGTACTCGAAAGCATTTTATCAAACAGTTCATTTTCTCACTACTATGGCTAAAAGCTTAAAAAAGGTTCTTTCCAAAAAACTATGTCACACTTGGAACAAATCTATCAAAACATAATAGTAAGAAATAGTATAGACAAGGTAGTGAGTAGTTTTAAAAACCGCCTCGAAGAAATGTGGTCTCATGGTGATGGAATGCCATTCCATCACCATGAGACCACATTTCTTCAAGGCATTTCTTCAAACAACTCACCACCTTTTCTATGATACCACATTTTCCATACATGTGTACCAAAGAATTTTATCAAACTACTCACTTCTTTGTTGCTAAGGCTAAAAGCCTAAAATAGGTGCTTTCCAACAAACTATGGATGTTTGGAAAAAATTCTATCAAAGCATAATAATAAGCAATAATACCATAGAGAAGGAAATGAACTGTTTGAAAAAATGTCTGAAAGAAATGTGGTTTTATTGTGATGGAATGCCATGATGTGCATTTGTTTGTAATGGCATTCCATCACAATGAGACCCCATTTCTTTGAAGCATTTTTTCAAACAATTCACTTCCTTCTCTATGCCACCATAATTATCGTACATGTCTATGAAAGCATTTTATCAAACGGTTCACCGGATTGCTACTATGGGTAAAGCCTAAAAACACATGCTTTTAAACAAGATATGGATAGGAAAAATAGTAAGCATGATAGTCAGAAATATATAGTTTAATAAGTACTCAAAATTTTGTTCATTATCTCATACATTATAAGTCATGATGTGGATCACTATTGTATTTTTCATGATTGAATAATTTGTTATTTTATTTTCATATGTTGCAAGTGGAAACACCTTCAAATGTTCAAATGGAAATGGACATCGGTGTTTCATATACTATAGAATCCTCAATGGCTTTGACAGGGGAGGTATGAGGCAAATTACTAAATTTTAATTTACATTCGTTGTTATAGATGTTAGTTAGTGAAAAATCAAACCATTATTGATTTGTAGTTTAATTTCTATTTGGATGGTTTATGCAGGGTTTTAACATGCCTTAGCATGGGCATTTGAATATTTCCCTCATGGAGAGTGATCATCAGATGGCGGTAAGTGATTATTTTGTTAAATATATCATTTTTTGTAATGTAATTTTTATATATTAATGTCTTTACTTCTTATTGTAATAGATAAGACTTGACCAAGAACTAAACCCTAGGAGGAGCACCAAGAGCACTCTTCTATTGTAGCATAAATAAGTGACAAATGCATCACCATCCAATCACAAGCCAAGGGCAAGAGTTTATTTTGAGAGTATGGAGAGCAAAGACTTTTGATTCCAAAGACCTTTGTTGTATGCCTATATGATATTTTTGTATATATTTTTTATTGGATATATTTGACATTGTATGCCTATATGTCATTCTCATAAGCTTGTATGGCTATTTTGTACCTTTATTTTATACTTATATCGACATATATTGATGTATTCCTACATGGATATTTGGTTAATACAAATCTCTTTTATCGATGGTGTCCATATTTGCATTATAAATCCATGGTTCAATAGATATGAGTTATGTGTATTCAAGTGTATACTTTACAACTTACATGTATACTTTGTGACTTACGTGTTTTCATGTGTATACCTTGTATTCATGCATATACTTTGTATTAATTTTTGTATACTAGATGTATTTGTGTGTATACTTTCAGGCTTATGTGTTTTTGAGTAATTATGCTTCCCTTATTCACATGTACATGCTTGAATTATTTACATGTATACTTATTAATTGGTTAGCCCTAGCATTGATCATTGTTGTCCTTCATGGTTTGTCTTGAATATTAATTGATTGATGCTAAACAACTTTATTAGTCGATGCTAAACAACTTCAATATTTCAAGGAATACCTAGTAGAGTTACAAATTCTAAAATTGCACAAATTGAAAAGAAAATATCAACTGTAAATAAATGCATTGATTATTAACTTGATAATTGATTAAGAATGAGTATAAAATATATCAAGAGATGAGCCTTCTGGAATGACAACTACCAACTAGAAAATAGGCAAAGCATTTCCAATCCTTTGAAAGTAATAATCCACCAAAAATTGCAACGAGAAAGAAGTGATATAGATCAAGGAGGATTTCAATTACCAATCACAAATTCAACTAATTTTAACAAGACTTCAATCTCCAAAACCCTAACTAAGGTGATTCCCTTCACAACTTCACTGTTTGTCTTGTAGGTTTGCAAGCCTAGTTTCTTGGACCTATCTCACAACTCCACTCTCAAACCCATTAACTAATTATATTTTTAACACCCTTTAAGACATAACAAAATATATCTCAAAATATCTTATAACTCTTTTGAAACAAATACCTCAAATTGATGCTTCTACGCTATCCCCTTAAGCCAAATAGGCCTAATTTACAAAGCAACTCTCTCTAAACAATCTGTCAATCCCAAATGCTTATGGATAGTCATTTACCAATTTGAAAAACCACCAAATCTACAACTTTTAGCCAATGAACTGCTCACTAAGTCCTCTTTATACAACACCCTCATTTTTAACAAGTTACAAAGGGGTTTACTGAAAATCCTACTTCATAGCTTCTTTACACTTCACCAATACATCAAACATACTTCAAATGGTCTGTGCATGCTTAATCTATCACCAAAATTTTCTTCTTCAAGAGTTCTCCTCACCTACCCATCTTTAACCGTCAAATTTTACTCAAAACATTTAAATTTGACAACTAGGGCATCATGCCCAAACCCCAAAATGACCTCTCTTGCTCCCAAAACCATTCAATAAACTAAATCCTACCATGTTGGGCCCATTCCACTTAGCTATAGGAGTTACAATCAATGGAATGGGCCATAATCACATTTTTGTCTTCAAAACCTTAAAATTGGAGTTGTAGACCCGCCTACAAGGAAAACTCAATAAGATTCTACAACCCCAATGGGAACACCTCAAAATCAATAAAAATGATAAATCAACTTGGAGTCACCATCAGGTTGTATAGGTCAGGAAACAACAATATTCAATAGAGGGGCCACTACATGGCTTGCATTTGACACTTTTTTCATCAAGTGAAAATTGGACACCATGGGAAAATGACTCTGAGATAACAAAAACTAAGGGAGGTTATTGTAGAGGGTCCCAACACAATCTTGTAGGCTTAGATAGAGAGTTCATAAGCATCATAGTTTTTGAGTAATATCCCATCAAAGATTGCTTCCTTTTTGTACTTTGGATTCTTAAGGGATTGATCTAGTTGAATGTAGGTCAGAATGATTTTGTGTGTTTGGGTACAAAAGAGGACCATGTCTAGCATAAACATACATATTTAGACTCATTGTAATAGTTTGTTTGGTCACACAAGTTGCAAAACGAATGTTGCACCACTTTGCAACTTTCAACTATTTGCATTTGACAACTTTTTCCCCAAATGAAAATTCACCACCACAAGAAAATGCCTCTGAGATAGTGAAAACTGAGAGAGTTTATTGTAGAGGGGTCTAATGCAATCCTATAGGATCAGACGAGAATTTTGTAAGTGTCATGGTATTCGAGTAATAGCATGCTGAAGTTTGTAGCCATTTTTCACTTTGGACTCTTAAGGGATCATTCGGTTGAATGTAGCTCAAAGCGATTCCGTGTTTTTTAGTGCAAAAGAGTACCATGCCTAGTGTAAACATACCTATTCAAACACATTGGAATAGTCTGTTTGGTCACACAAGTTGCAAAACAAAAGTTACACCACTTTGCAACTTTCAACTACTTGCATTTGACATTTTTTTCTCCAAGTGAAAATTCGCCACCATGGGAAAATGCCTCCGAGATAGCAAAAACCAAGAGACTTTATTGTAGAGGGGCCCAACATGATCCCATAGGATCAGGTAAGAATTTTCTAAGTGTCACGGTATCCAAGTAACAACATGTTGAAGTTTGCAACCATTTTGCACTTTGGACTCTTAAGGGATCAATCCAGTTGAACATAACTCAAAGTGATTCTACGTGTTTGGGTGTGAAAAAGGACCATGCCTAGTGTAAACATACCTATTTAGACATGTTGGAATAGTCTGTTTGGTCACACGAGTTGCAGAACAAAAGTTGCACCACTTTGCAACTTTCAACTACTTGCATTTGACAACTTTTTCCCTAAGTGAAAATTTTCCACCATAGGAAAATACCTCCAAGATAGCAAAAAATTGAGAGAGGTTATTATAGAGGGGCCCAATGTGATCCCATAGGATCAAACGATAATAGTATCTGAGTAATAGCATGCTAAATTTTGCAGCCATTTTGCACTTTGGACTCTTAAGAGATCTATCCAGTTGAACGTCGTAGCACAAAGCAATTCCGCATGTTTGGGTGTGAAAGAGAACTATGCCTAGTGTAGAAATACCTATTCAGACACGTTGGAATAGTCTGTTTGGTCACACGAGTTGCAAAAGGAAAGTTGCACCACTTTGCAACTTTCAACTACTTGTATTTGACAATTTTTTTTCCAAGTGAAAATTCGCCACCACGGGAAAATGCCTCCAAGATAGTGAAAACTAAGAGAGGTTATTGTAGAGGGAGCCAATTTGATCCCATACGATCATACGATAATTTTCTAAGTGTCATGGTATTTGAGTAACAACATGCTGAAGTTTGCAACCATTTTGCACTTTGGACTTTTAAGAGATCGATCTGGTTGAATGTAGCTCATAGCGATTCCGAGTGTTTGAGTGTGAAAGAATACCATGCCTAGTGTAAATATACCTATTTAGATGCGTTGGAATAGTCTGTTTGGTCACACAAGTTGCAGAACGAAAGTTGCACCACTTTGCAACTTTCAACTACTTGCATTTGACAACTTTTTTTCTGAGTGAAAATTCGCCACCATGGGAAAATTCCTCTGAGATAGCAAAAATTGAGAGGTTATTCTAGAGGAGCCCAACATGATCCTATAGGATCAGATGAGAAGTTTCTAAGCATCATGATATCCAAGTGACAACATGTTGAATTTTGCAGCCATTTTGCACTTTGGACTCTTAATGGATCGATCTAGCTTAACGTAGTTTAGAGAAATTCTGCATGTTTGGGTGCAAAAGAGGACCATTCCTAGCATAAACATACCTATTCAGACATGTTGGAATATTTTGTTTGGTCACACGAGTTGTAAAACAAAAGTTGCATCTCTTTGCAACTTTGCACTACTTGCATTTAACACTTTTCCATCAGGTGAAAACTAGACAACATAGGAAAACCATTTTGAGATAACAAAAACCGAGAGAGATTATTGTAGAGGGGACCAACATGATCTCATAGGCTCAGATGAAAATTTTGTAAGCGCCACATTTTTCGAGTAATACCCATCAAAGATTGCTGCCCTTTTGCACTTTAGATCCTTAAGGGATCGAGTCAATTGAACATAGATCGAAGTGATTCCACAAGTTTGAGTGTGAAAGAGGACTATTCCTAGCATAAATGTACCATGTCTAATGTAAATCCACAATTTTTTATCAAAGAATCACTTCCTATGACACTAAAACATGAAACCCTCACTTTATCCTATTCCAAAGGGGTTTATTGAAAAAAACTATTCTAGGCTTCTACACATCCAATCAAGGCCTCAAACACCTTTATTTTTTTCTACACATGCTTGAAGGTTCATCAAAATCTGTTGCCCCCAATATTTTCTACAACTTCCCTCTAACCATCAAATTTCACTCAAAATACACAGTTTGACAATTACATGCCAAGACACTCAACTCGCCTTCGCTGCCCTTCCAAAGCTTCAAACACTTTAATATATACCTACTCATGCCAAATAAATCATCTCCTAATCTTTCCTAAGACAATTTCACCAAAACCCAACATCTAAACTCCATTTTTAAGCCAAAATTCACCCAATTTCCTCTGGGATAGCAACCAAAAACATTCCTAAACATTTTCCCTACTCCTAAATATTATTCCTACATCTAATCTTACCATTTTGGACTCATTCCACCAAGCTAAAGAGAGAGAAAAATAGGTGGAATGAGTCATTTATTCATTTTTAGTCTTCAAACCCTTATGGTTGGCTGTATAAACCCACAGTTAGTAATTTGACAATAAAATTCTTAAAATTCAATGAATTTCCTTCACTCCAAAGCCAAAACATAGCTAACACTTATCTCTACCAATTCAAAAATATTTTAGAACATAATACTTCTATATGGCTTAGTATAATAGTTTACAACATAAAAATTCAATGAAACACAAAGAATTACAAGAGAGATCGGGGGATTTTTATTGTTTTTCCTTCACAAAAGCCTTCAAAAACCTCTTCCTTCGAGTTCCCAACATATTTAAACCTTAACCAACCTATGAAATCATATCTAACTTCCCTTTGAATTCCCATGACCATTGGGCTTCTTCAAGTTTTCATTTTTTTGCACTTTTTCACATTGACAACTTTTCAATTTTTGTAATTTCACATCATTTTGACAAATATGCAACATGAACTCCAAAATGACCCCAAAACTAACTAACATGAATTATTACATTATAATTTTTTCTAATATGACCTTATTCAATTGAAAAAACTCAAAATGAAAAACTAACTTAAGACTTCCATGAACCAAATTTGCTCAGTAACATCGGTGCCCTTGCACCAAATTTCAATATTTGAGCAAATCTTATTACAAGTAAATCTCATTATAATGCCTTAGGTACTCCATTATCATAGATATTTTACAATGTCATTCATACATTCTATATTTTCTTATAATGTCTACATCATAGGTGATCATTATGAGGTTAACTTCAAATGAGTAACTTGAGATTCCCTCGCTAAGATTCACACACTCTTTTATAATGGTTTGAAATAAGAATTGAGATTTGTCAAGATCATCAAAATAAGGATGTTGCATTGTTTTTCTGGCTGAGATTCTCTTCGATGTCTCATAAATCAACATTTTTTGCAAGGAGAGACCAATCAATTTTTAGTAGTTTACTTACAAATATGCAAAGTAAAAGAAGAAAAATAAAGAGCATCCCAAATGGAAATGAAATGAAAAAAGATGGAAGGAAGTTACAAACAACAAATCCACATCATTTGGTTCCAAATAAGGAACAAAAAGGAATAAATCTTGATGCTTCCATTGAGGATAGGCATGCTAGTCTCTCAACTTAGTCACTTCTGGTCATACATCTTCACTACAAGTTCCAAGATACCTATTGCACACAACACCTCTCATAAATAGAATAACTTGAAATTCAAGATGCTATTATAATGTCTACATCATAGGTGCTCATGATAAGGTTAAATTCAAATGAATAACTTGAAATTCCCTCACCAAGCTTCACACACTTTTGTAATGGCTTAAAATAATAATTGAGATTTTTCAAGATCATCAAAATAAGGATGTTGCATTGCTTTTCTGGTTGAGATTCTCTTGGATGACTCTTAAATTTGCATTTTTTGCAAGGGGACACCAATCAATTTTTAGCAAGTTACTTACAAATAGGCAAAGTAAAAGAAGATAGCATTGGCATCAAACAAATTAATTTGCATACAAGTATAAATAATAAGAACCAATGTGCATACTTACAAATTAATCCAACGAACCATCTAGGTCTACTCTACTCTTTATTGTGTCAAGTATTGCCTCATGGTCAGACTCACGGACCTTCCACAAGGTCTTGTTCAAAGGTCTACCCCCATATTTGGTCAAAAAAATATTGGGTGCCACAAATAGGTTCGAGTAATGAAAAATCTTACGATGCGTGTCAAAGTCCTAAAACAACCAATGTTTAACACTCTTATGTGGGTACTTTCTAAGCCACGTTCCAGTAACAACAATTGAGCCTGTAGGGTATTCAATATTTTCTCCATCTATAATTGGGGCCTCCAATTTCTTTTTGGCCTCAACACAATGACACAAGTAATAGTTCATTCCCTCTTCATTGTCTTCATTTGCAATAACTGCATAAACATGCCTTGCATTGATATGTGCAACAAATCTTTTGAAATTAGTCAACATTACAAATACACTACAAAGTAAGATAATAATATGGAATTTCAAAAACTAAGCAAGTAGATATATTACCTAGTTGAACTAGATCTAATATGTGGTCAAAGTCCACTGATGATTCCATCTATGTTAGTTCCAATGTTGTTGAAGGGAAATAAATGTGAAGTGGTCTAAGACAACTTGTCAACCATTTGTCAACCCACTCCCATGACTCACAATCATTCCAAGTTTGCATTATACATGAAGAACAAAAGCATGCCATATTTTGTATATCAATACTCCATGAACTTGCATTTGAGCTAAGGAAAGAGTGTATCTCACTCAATCCTATTAGTGTACAACAATCCTCATATGGTGCAATGTCAGTATCACCCATCAACCAAAAAAATATATGAACTGAAGACGTACCTTCATTACCTGGACCCCTCGAAGCATTACACCACTCGATGATTGATTTTTCATCCATCAACTTTGCATTATCTTTATACTTTAACTCTTCTCATGCTAATGCTCTTTTCACACTAGGGAAAAATTTAAGAAACCCCCCCTTGATGAAGGTGTAAAATCCTAGCGAATCTTGTATACTTCTGGATAAAATTATTAATTTTAGTGGCGAATTTTTTTTCGTTTTTTGGGAAAAAATAATTTCAATTGGTTAATCTTTTCTAATCGGTATAAGTTTGTCAAAAATCCTAGAGAATTGCAATTTTTTTAAAACCAATAAAATATTTTCATTGGCAATTAAAATCTATTTTCAAACCTAGAAAAAAATTTCATTGGCGAATTAAACGTATTTTCAAAACAAAAAAACCAATTTTGTTGGCAATTAAAACTTTTTTTCAAACCAAAAAAATATATCCATTGGTAAATTAAACCTATTTTCAAATGCATAAGAAAAAACATTGGAAAATCAATATAACCATGACCATTCAATGAATTTTTGATGGACGGTTGTAGTTGCATTCTGGAAGTAAATCTTTGAAGCACTAGATTTTTGAATTGAAACCTTTTAAATAACAATATAACTGTTAGATGCGGACATGTGGCAAGATCAAGGCTCATCGCTCATCATAGTAATAAACCGGATGGGTTGAAGGATTTTGCAATGACTCGTGAGTGGTAGAAGAACTTAAGTGGCAGAATTATGCATGTGCATAAAGTTTGTTTTAAAAGAGGGACCATTCGCTGAATTTTTTATGGACGGCTATAGTTGCATTCTAGAAGTAAATCCTTGAAGCACTAGACTTGCAAATCCAAACCTCCAAAATAACACTAGAACTGTTAGATTTTCAGAAATCAATGATTGAGATTTTATTAATTATTTATGTATGTCGGTCATTGTACTCTTTTTTACCATTTAATATTTCCTAAGTTAGACCAAAATATTTTATGACAAATCCTTGAATCTTAAGTCTTTAATCTTGAGGGTCAAGTCTCATCAACCTAGTGGTGTCCCCATTTTAAAAATAACTTTATTTGCATGTGCACTATGCAACCATCTTGTCATCTATCACAGGAATACCTTTTAAGCAATCATTTTTAAGAATTCAAGTGTTGAAATAAATTTTAATTGTCACATCAATGATAGTGGTGAATTTAAAAATGATAAGTGTGATGTCATACTCATTGTTTTCATGCTAAATTCTATATATACTTCACCAACTTGATGTTCTTCATATCATTTATAATATATATTTTTTGATTTATTTCTTCTCTTTTCTCAAATTAACTGAGATATTATGGAGTCTGCATGGCATGTCATGCTACCCAAATTATTTTGGGAGAAAAGAAGGGACGATGCATACAACAAATGAAAGTTGGGTATGGTTTTTACAATTCCTTGTGTACAGGTTGAGGATGCTATAAGAGTAATTGTGGGTAGGGAATGGCTTCAGAACAACCCTCGTACATTTGGCCAATGTTGCCTTTTCAATATGAGAAGGGATAGTGAGGAACATTTAGAAAAGATAATAAAGTAGAATATTCTAGGTAGTCTGTCATAGGATGCCCTCTAGACAAAATATGAAAAACAACACTCATTTGAACAATTTTTGACATATTTGCTGCTCCCATTGCTTTTCCAAATTGAGCCTCAAGTGTACCTTTACATGTAGAAATGTTTGACATTATTTTTTCATGCTCTTCATAATCCGTAGCATAACTAACATGAAGAAATTATTCCTTTGATTTCCATTGTATGACTGATTGTTCCTCTTTATCTATGATTTTTTTTCATAAACTTTACCGATATGCTTTTCTATGGTGTCAATATTTAGCTGCAACGTCTTGGCTGTTCCACATTTCCAACTACAAATCGTACATTTGGCCAATGTTTCCTTTTCAATATCATTTGCATTGTCAATCCCCACTGGTACAATGAATGGGTACTTTGACAACCAACCAAGTTGAAAATTTCTTATCATTTCCCACTCGTGCCCCATTTTGTATTTGCTTCTTCTTTTCTTGCTACCAACATCGTCATCCTCATCCAAGTCAATTATCTCATTCTGGCTAACTAGGCCCAAGGTATCCCTTGGAACATATTTTGTGGTATTTCCATCCTCACTTGATACATTTTGATTTAACTCAATGACAATCTCAACTTGGCCTTTCGGTGGCAGTGAGGTATTGTGAATGCTACCAATATTTGGTGGAAGAGTTGATGATGTAGCTCCATCTTGACCTGATGGATTAGAAGCTTTGGCAATTCCAAAGTAAGATTGTATGGTACATCTAAGTTTTGGGTGTTTTGATGGCCTCCCAGTCTCTTCACCACTTTGAGGAGCGACAGGAGCCTTACCACCCTAAGGAGCAGTATGAGTCTCTTCGCCACCTTAAGGAGCAACAAGAGCCTTACCTTTGTTGCTTAAGTTGCTCGACATATTGATATCTCACTTCGAATAAAAAATGGAAAAAAATGTCTTCTTGTTTAAGAAGGATAGAGAATATAGATCCCATTCCCTACTCAATATCATCTTTAAGATCAAAGCAAGAATGGAAAAGAGATAATGAAAACTTATTATTATAACTAATAACACTATGAAGAAATGATCACTCACCTTTAAGTCTACGTTTTCGGCTTTCACTGACTTCTAAATCGAGAAGTAGAACCTTAGAACTAAACAAAATGTGTAAGAATAAATGATAGTGTTGATTGTAGGTATATCAATCCATATTTGGTGAATTCTATGGAATTTTTAAATGGTATATTAAAAATTTGGCAAATCTCGTGTGCTTATACAACAATACATTGTAATTTTTAAGGTAAAATGTGTCCTCTAATGTAATTATTTTTTAATGTTATTGGTGAAATAGGTCCTCATAAGAAACTATTTATAAATTTTAATTAGCAAAATGAGTCTTTACAAGCAACTATTTGTAAATTTTAATTGGAAAAATAGTTCCTAATGCAATGTTGTTTTAATAATATTGGCAAATATGTAGGTGTTTTGTTACATGCTTCTAGGATTCTAGGCAAAAATATTAGTCGATCCATTTGAAATGCGTAGTTTGTTATGGTAAATTTGTTGCTAAAATATGCCTCATAAAAAAATCATTGGTGAATGGACATGCATTGGACCAATAGTTCGTAAAATCTAGGCGATTTGGACACCCTATTGGGTGTGAATAATTCGCCAATTTTGACTTGACCAATTTCTAGAATTTTCCAATTGGCAAAGATTCACCACTAAAGTTTTCCCTATTTCACACATGCTCCTGCACCATCATTCTCCCCCTTTCCATTCCTGAACTCAAAAAATTTCCACATATGTTGAACACCAGTAATGACATGCATCCTACACAACCAATAGAACATGCACGAGTTTTCAAACTATGCTGCACAGTTATCCAACCATATTATATGCCAACTGTATTCTATGCCCCTCTAAGCCAAATCACTGTAGAACATTTAGAAGAAACCTTGCATGAACTTTGGACAATGTGTGCAATCATCACTAATATAAAAGTGATACTCCCTCAATACCTTCCTTTGGTCCTCTGTACTATCAATTGCATGAATGAATGCCATGTGCACAAATATTGAAACCTGAGTGGAGCTGTAATACTGTGACTACACCTCATGTTGTGGCTATAGAGTGTAGTTCTTTGCAAAGTCAACCGTTGATACTATGCTACCAACTGGAAAGGTGTCCTTGCATAGTTTGAATTGTGTGTCCAACCATCAGGATCTATGGGTATGCCTTGCATACTCATACACTATATTTTCACAAAACATAGACATAAACTAATACACTATAATCTTTTGAATAACCAAATCACACCTTTTTTCTTGAGACCCATCTTTTGTAATGTATGCCACTATTTTATACTTCCTAAACTCTACTAGTTTTTGTCCCACCTCATCTGTGCTTTCCATATGTTGATATATTGGCATACGTTGCAAGCCACCACAACGCTCACATGAACCATCCAAGCATGTTGTCCTGTAGAATATTTGGCCATCCTCTATTTCACATTATAAATATTTTGATAAGAAATCTTTTGAAGATGTTGGTGGGGATTTTATGCCACAATCCTGCAAAACATCGTTAGTATGCAAATCTAAACATATAGAACAATAAACATCATAATGGTTAGAGAATTCAATATGTAGTCTACAACAAAAAGTAGTGTGTGTGTGATTTATCTTGACATAAAAAGGTTTAAGCATTTCAAAAAGTCTTTGATAAATACTAATTTGAGGATAAGCCTGTTGAAATTTATGAAAAAATTGAGTTTGAGTCGTATCCAAAAAATGCTTTGGATGTGGCTCATGATTCTGACTACCGATTCTCCTTCTTACCACATCCCTTTGATTTGGAGATGGCCTTATGTTATTCTTCCAATACTCTTCAATTAGTGTTCTCAATTCTTCATCAAATTTTTTATCTTTTCATGGTAGTCTCCTCGAGAATTCCCATAATTCATTTGAATCAATGCCCTCAATTCTTTGTCATCTTTGAACGGCTCTTGAAAAAGTTTTTTTACTAATTCTCATTTGTTCTCTCATCTTTCTAATGAGATGACCTCTCTTTGTTTGAATACTTACCAAAGTTGATGGAATGACACATCAAGTGACATTAAGTTATCCTTTGAGTGTGAGGTCTTACTCACACTCTCATAAGCATCCATTAGATTCTTCACAATAGTGTTTTCACTCGATGCATTCACTGTTCTCAACCCAAGAGTCTTCATGATGTTTCTATACTTTATACCCCACACCATTTCAACAAATAGTTGACATATTGTGGTCTCATTTAAGCTTTCAAAAAATAATTTCCAAATCTTATCAGCATATCTTCTGCAAGTGTGTGCTGAAATCTTACCTTCCATGTGCTGCAAAATATCCTCATCAATATTAATAAAATACTTTGGATTTCTATGCAAAATCCTAGGTGGTGTTTTCATAGGTACATACATCTCAACATTAGGAATTTCATCAATATTTAATTAAGGTGGGATAGATTGTGTACCTTTAATCGAGGGTGGAGTAGAAGACATACCTTGAGGTTCATGTGGGGATGATGGCATACCTTCTTCATCAAATCTAAGTGATGATGTGCTATCAACTTGAGATGTGGTGGATGGTGTCCCTCCATATTCACTTGTGGTAGATGGTGTCCCTCCATATTCACTTGTGCTTAATGGTGTCCCTTCGTATTCACTTGTGGTAGATAAAGTGTCTCCAACTATGGTATCTGAATCTGTCCTACCATGAGACTTTCACATTCATGCCCTTTGTGTTGCCAATGCATGTTCTCTTTTTAATGGTTGAGGTTCCTCTTCAATTGGCTTGTTTTTCTTCAATCGTATCCAATGTCTTCTTTTCACGATATGTCACCACCCGTTCTCTCTCCTTTGCTTTGAAGGTTTCATACTCTTTGTTTGTTACTTTATACATTCTTCATGTCTTCGGCATGGCGAATAATTTTACCTGTAGCATGGTAATGAGGCGAATATTAGTTCCTAAAATATGTATCCATTCAAATAAATGAAATATATGTCATTCAAGGCTTCATAAAAAATACTTACAATCATCCTGTACTAGAAGAGTATTTCTAGCATAGACAAAGGTGGTGTAGGGGCACCATAGGAGTCCAATTTTTAACTTTTGTCAATATTGGTTATGTAATCGGTTTTAGGTAGGTTTTAGGTGTTGTAATATAAATAAGGTCTTGTTAGACCACTTTCATATTGTATTAGGCATAGTGGGGTTCAAAGTTGAAAAATACAAAATCTTGTAAAACTGTTGTCATGGAAAAGTTGCAAAATTGCAATAATTGGAATACCAATAGTCATAGTGGGAATACCATTAGTCATGGGAGATGAATAGTCAGTTGAGTCAGTTATTCATGATGTAAGAAGCCTATTAAGGCATGAAAAATCTCGATGTAAGGTGATTGTTTGTGTTTTGAACAAGAAAATCAATCAAAATCATTGAATTTTCTCAATTTTTACTATTTTCTTGCTACTATTCTGCTTTGTACAAATCCGTACAACTTTGGTTATCTCTAAAATCATTGAAATGATTAGGAAGATGAAATAGCTTCATTTTGGAGGTGGTTTTATTGAATTCCATCAAGAAACAAAGATTTTACAGTCAGTTTACTGACTGTGTGTCTGAAATTCTGTGTTTAAGGGTTTTGAAGTTGTAAAAATGTATTAGTGCCACATTACACCTATTTTTTCTTATGTGACTTGGTGGAATGGGTACCAATAGAGTAGGTTTAGGTGTAGGTGTAGGTTTTTAGCATTGAGGAAGTGAAGATACAGAGTTCTTGTTGCTACTCCAAGTGATTTTATGTGATTTCCATGCAAGAATGGATGTCTATAAGTTATGATATGAAGAAACAATAGTGGTAAAGGTTGGGAGATAGTTTTTTTAACTTGTACAGACCCAATTCAAGGTGTTTGAAGTTGTGGAAAGGTGTATGGAGGTATGGAATGTATAAATACAATAAACACTCACTATCTGAGCATACTTTAAACATTTAAGCAAGGGTTTTGTTATAACTGTAAAAATATGATGATTCTACATGTTGTTCACATTCATTTTTTTCCATGAGTCCTACCTTGAGCACATTTTCCTCATTTCATGATGCTTTACCCATATTTTGGCCATGTGACCCCATAGAATCCATCGAGTTATGCATTTTTCATGTTGTGGTCCATATCGACATAGGTCTATCTAGGTCTCCCCGGCCCATGTTGCTTGTGGGTTAACATATGTTTGCTGCCAGTGGTTGGTAGGACTTTTTCATTGTTGCAGCGATCAACATTCACCTGTGGGTTTCTATCGGCATGACATTCACATTGTTTCAGCGAATGAGGAGGAACCTATCGGCAGGAGTTTGGTCGTCGGGGTTGTGTCTCATCGAATGTGAAATGTCTCCTCGACTAATGCATGTGGAAGTCTATCGGCGAGAGCTTGGTGATATCGAAATGTGATCTCAGTGAGGTTATTTTGTCTTGCCGATGCGGGGTTTCATCAAAGGGTTCTCGGGGAAAGTCTTACCGAACAATACATGGAAGGATTTCTTCGGCCAAACGTGTTGCTTTCGGTGTGAGGTTATAACAAATGTGCAATGTCACACCAATCGGTGGTGGATGGATGCGTATCGATAAGAGTCAGAGCTATCGATGTGAGGTCTTGGCGAGCGACCTTCAATCTTGCTGACTTTACACATGGAGTTTCTTTCAATAGGAATTTCGGTGAGACTATTGTGGGTTCAGAGTAGGTCTTAGCAAATGCAAGTGGATCTCATTGATGGAATACAAATGGACTTTATCGGTGTGAGATTTGTTCTCTCTTGGCAATCTGAGGTGAGTTCGAGGGTTTTGATATGACATAACATAATCTAAAAGATGTCTCACCAATTTTGTCTAGTCACAGCGATACACGAGATGGATGGGAGTACCGGTGAAACATTGAGCAATCTATATAGTGTCTCCCCGACTATGTATTGTCTTGGCGAGGACGAATGAAGGTTATATCTCGGTGAGAGTGTGCTCTTGTCTTGGCGACTTGGAAATGACAAAGATCTTCGGCATGACATAATGTATTTGATATGATGTTTCCCCGATATCACAGTGTTACAACGAAACACAAAGGAACATAGGAATACTCCATGACTTTGGTGTAACGAACAGAGTGCTATAGCGACATACATGTGGTAAGTGGGCATATCGGTGAAACATAAAATGATCTAATTGACATCTCACCAACTCAGATATGTCACAGTGAAAGCAAATAAGACAAAAGGAGTGACTAACGATATAATTTCCTTCAACATACTTGCTGACTTGTCTCGGCGACTTAATAAAATTCAAATATTGGAGCTAACATGTGAATTGCTAAAATACAGTTGCAAGGCCGACATAGGATTTCAATGTGACGTGTCTTCCTGGTGCTGTTGTATAAATATGCGTTTTCTAATTGTAAGAAAGACACCAGTTATTAGATATTCGATACACAACAAGTAGATACAGTAGAATAAAATTATCAGATCAGAGACTACTGTTGCATGATTTCAGAATGGAGGTATTTATGAATGTCAATTGATGTTGCTACACATTCCTGGTGTCAATTATCTATTGAATTTAATGAAAGTATTGACAAGCTGTCTCCAAGATGGATTTTTTTGATTGTTTAAATTGATATAACAAGTTTGTATTCAATTCATCAGTGCACATTTGTTGTATCTGCGTGGTTAATCAATTGGTTCTTTCAAGCAAAGATTAAAATCCTTTAGGTTGATCACAGTAATCAAAGAGATTCATTTGGATTGTTCAAGTAGAGCTTAGTAATCATATTCTTGCATGTTTATACAAGTTGTAAGCATAATATATGCCAGATAATTTGAGTTTTCTCCAGAGAAGTGTTGCTCATCTTGATCTCATTTGATTCCGTATACCCAACAAGGCACTAGTCTCTGCACTTCATCATTTGGATTCATTTAGTTTCTTTACATTTGTTAGTTTAGCATTCATTTTAGGATTTAGATAAAAAAATTGCTACTGCTTTCAAGTTTGATTTCATTTGTTCACCTCCAATTGCCACTATGAACAAATTGTTGTAAGAGGATAATCACAAGTTAAGTCTGCTTCATTCAGAGAGGTACACCCGCCCAAGTTTAGCAGCACCTAAAGAGTAGAAGGTTGAATTATTTTGACCTTGTTTGTTACCCTAAAGCATATCAAGAGATTGGCAACCTCTTGAGGTATCCTGCCTACATTTTTGAGAGCTAATAAATTGGCGACTCTGCTAGGGAAAACATTCAGAATCAAGGCCTTAATCATAGAGTCAGAAAATTTATACAGACTCCTCTGGGAATAAGAAACATCAAGTATTTTCTCACTTTTGACAAAAGTGAGTGGAGACTCTGACAAAAATTCTGCAGCTATTCAAATATGAATGAAAGAAGATCTCAATGTAGGGGAGGTCATACTGGAGCTCCTGCTGGTTGCAGAAAATGGACACACAAAGATGACAATGTTGATAAGGGAAAAGGAATAAGTGAAGACATGTGCATGACAGATAAAGATAAAACATCAAGAGGACATTTTGAAACATATGATCGTTATGATACATGGAGAGATAATTCAAGTGTAGAACTTTGTACCCCTGAAGAGCAAGTTAATCCATTTTATAATCTTCAAAATCAACCTGAGTTTGTTGCCAAACTTTAAAGCAAGAGGACTCAGATATCAACAGGAATGTGAACAAAGGATGGAGGGTAACCAAAATGTGTTTACTGATCATGAGCTTCTCGATGAAGTAAAAGAACAGTTTGAATTACAGAAGAAGAGGATAGAGGAATTAGAAGCTAAATTCCAGAAAACTCAAGTTGTTGATCAGACGACTGGTTGCCCAAAGTATGTTCCACCTCATAAGCAGGGTGATAATGGTGTAGGGCCCTCTGATCAATCAAATTCTCCTCACAATCAGGTAGGGAACCAACACAAACAACCAAATCATCCACCTCACATTCCTACCCATCATACAAATATGCAGCCACCTCCTGGTCAGCACTATTTCCCACAGCCTAATGTACAATATAGTAATCCTATGAGCCAATGTCATTACCCACCTTTTCCTCCCCCTCACCAGTATACAACAATGATCAGACAGTTTGATTTAATAGGGTTTCATCTATACCCTTACCCTATGGATGACAGTTGGAGAGGTCTGGTACCTAATTTTACAAGGAGTAATGCAATTACTATAGAAGAGCATTTAAGGAGTTTCAATGTGTTCATCCAAGACATAGGTGTGCCATATGAATATTTACACATGAGGTTGTTTATGATGTCACTTATTGAAGATGCTAGGGATTAGTTCAACAACTTGCTAGCATTCTCGATTGATTCTCTTCATTGTATTCTAGGACCGATTCTTAGAGCAATATGGAAATCTAAATGCACCATGAATTGATGTGAATTCAAAAAAATCATAATGACTTAATTTATGATTTCAACTGAAGATTCAACTAGTTGCAAACTAAGGTACCTCCTGGATCAAGACTGCCAGATTTTGTAGCTTTGAGTGTTTATTTGAATGCATTTGATCCTAAAATAGGGTATGAACTAAGAAATAGATTCCTGAGAGATTTGGTTGAAGCATAGAAAATAGAACTGACAATTGAAAACAATAGGAAGGCTACTGGTATAATCAATAAGAGAGACAACCCTAGGCCTCCTCAGCAAAGTAATAATTATTAGTACAGACAAGAGAATACATACAAAAATGAAAGGCTGAGGTTGCATGCCATGCCTTATAATACAGACTGGAAGGATGGAAAACCTATAACAGCTAGGCCTAGAAACAAGGAGACTCCTGATCCATTGAGCAAGAAGGGAACTTATATGGTAAGTAATTTAATTACTTTTGTGAAGCTTGTGATAAGCCACATTCCCCAGACTATTGTGTTGTAGCCCAAAGGATGCAAGAAGAGGGAATGCTGATAGAAAAAAATGGAGAACACACAATGTATTTGACTTCGAATACTTTTCCTCATGTTCAGGAGAGGTACTCATCTTCAGAGGATGAAGGTTATGAGTATGATGTTTCAAATAAGAGATACAATGTCCATATGGTTGAACAACAGGTCTTTTATGATTCTGAAGAAGATTATAAATAGCCACATTCTATTGAGGCACCTGCTCCATGCAGTGTGAGGAGACTTACTGAAGATGAAATAGAGAGAATAATTGTTGCTGCAGTTGAGGAAGCAAAAAGTAAATGCTAGTTGAGAAGCATAAAATTAAATGAGATGGAAGGTGTTCCTGGGGGGATTTTTATGGAAGATCAGAAGGCAACACAAGGAATTGTGAAGAAGCCAGAAATCAAACAGCATGATAAAAATGAAGAGAAGCTTTCCAAAAGGAAAAAGTGAAGGAATCACACAAAGAGATGCAAAAGCCTGATCAACCTAGTAAAAGAGAGAAGGAAGAAAAAAAAGGAGAAGTGTCAGAACAAAATAAAATTGTTAAGGTGGAGGGTTCTTCTTTTGACTTCACTCAGGCATTATCCTAGGTAAAAATGTCTGTTCCACTACTTGAGATGATGAAAATTAAAGAATATAGGGATATTGATGTTCAATTGATAACAAGTGGAAATGAAAAATATATGAATTCTGAAAACAAAGTAGCTGTTAAAGCAGTCAATAGGAAGGAGAAAATAAATAACTCTAAAGTCTGCTTGAGTGATATATTATCAACTCCCCCTCAAGTTGATCCTTTTTTCACTACGTTGCTTATCAATAACAAATTGTTAAGGAATTGCATGATAGAGTTTGGTGCTACTATAAACATTATGCCAGTAGGAGTTATGAAGCAGCTTGGCATGTAGGTGAATACCATTGGAGGAAAATGTTATGCAATGGATAACCGACCTGTTCCTATAGTGGGTATAATGAAAGATGTTGAAGTCAAACTGGCTACTTATCCACAGGTGGTTTATAATATAGATATAACAGTGATTGATACTCTTCCTCAGTTTGGGATGCTTCTATCAAGACAGTGGACAACAGTAGTTGGAGGAAATGTTTAATTCAATTTGTCTTATGCTACAATTCTAGTGAATGGCCAAGAAGTGAAGTTGTATAGGGAACCAAGAATGAACTAGCTTGTTGACTGTGTACCACAAGATCAGATCAATTGTTTTTGTGATGTTGATCTTGGAAGTTTTAAGATAGAATCAACCCATCCAGAATTAACCAATAGTGATCCAATTGAAAAGCATGTGGCACAAAAGATGCAATGAAGTGTGGAAGATGTATTTTGATGGTGCATGCAGCCAGGAAGGTAATGGAGCTGGGATTTTTTTTGTCTCACCTGAAGGTATTACATTTAAATATTCATTCCTGTTGACATTTGAATGCACAAACAATGTGGCAGAATATGAAGCTTTATTAACAGGTCTGAACATAGCTGTGAAACATAAGATAAAGTTGCTAGCAGTTCTGGGTGATTCTGAGTTGGTTGTTTCACAAATCAAATCAAAATATGCAGCAAAGCACAAAAGATTGAAGAAATATAGGAATGTTGTATGTGACACAGTTGAGTTGTTTGATGCATCAATTGAGTGGATTGATAGATCAAAGAACATAATGGCTGATTTTTTAGCAAATGTGGCGCTCAAAAAAGATGATATCACATTGGCTGGGGTTTCACAAATTGAATTCAAGACAAGGCCTGTTGTTCCTGATAACATTTATAGTTGGAAATTCTTCAATGATGATACTGATCTTTTGAAATTTCTCCACTGTATAGATCAATATGAAGCCCAAGAAATTGACTTCAATGCTTTTTTTGAAGAAGTAGATGGGAAGCAAACAGTGTTTGGAAAGGAAATATTACAGCTCAAAATGAATAAGCTTCCTAAGGGCTTAGTGGCATTGGAGAGGTTGTATGATGGAAATGATCAGTCCCTCATGAAGCAAACACCAGTTAGAAGGGAAGATGTTGAAGAAGTCAACCTAGGGACTGAAATAGCACCAAGAAAGGTGTACATAGGGAAAAAGATAAGCCCAACAATTAGAAAAATGTTGATAGAGTTGCTGAGAAAATATAAACATGTTTTTTCCTGGTCTTATGAAGATCTAAAAGCATACAAGGAAGATTTGTTTCAGCATGAAATACCATTGAAGCCAGATGCTAAACCATTCAGACAAAAGCAAAGACCCATAAATCCAATGCTAGAGCCTAAAATGCAAGACAAATTGACAAAGCTTTGAGATGGAGGAATTATCAAACCAATCAGGCATTCAACGTGGGTCTCAAATTTGGTCCCTGTGAGGAAGAACAAAGATATCAGATTATGTGTGGACTTCAGGAATCTAAATATGGCATCCTCAAAGACAATTATCCTCTACCTAATATGGAGGCTATATTGCAAAAGGTAACAGGGTGTGAACTGTTGTCCATGATGGATGGGTTTTCAGGATATAACCAGGTTAAAGTCAAAGAATCTAAGCAATATAAGACAACGTTTACAACCCCTTGGGGAACATATGTTTACATAAGAATTCCATTTGGTCTCACTAATGCAGGAGCAACCTTCCAAAGAGCTATGGATGTGGCATTTGCATACTTGATCAATGTTATCATGGTGGTGTACCAGGATGACCTGACTGCTTATTCGAAGAAGGCTGAAGACCATGTGCAACATCTAGAAAAGGTATTTATTAAAGCTCTTGAATATGGTATTAGTTTAAATCCAAAGAAGTGTCATTTTGCAGTCACAGAGGGTAAGCTCGTAGGACATATTGTTTCAAAGGAGGTAATTAGAATAGATCTTGAGAGGGTTGAAGCTATTGATAAAATTCTTGTTCCCAAAACTGTTAAGGCTATACAGTCATTCTTTGGACAGATTAATTTTGTTAGAAGATTTGTTTCTAACTTTGCTGAGATCATTAAGCCTATATCAAAAGTGTTGAAAAAATGACAGAAAATGGAACGGACTGCAGAAGCCTTGGAAGCTTTTATATCTATCAAAAGGGCCATCAAGGAGGCTCTTGTCCTTAAATCTCCAGATTTTGCAAAGCCTTTTCAATTTTTTTCATTTGCTTCAATGCACACAATTGCTACTGTTATGCTACGGAAGAATGATGATGGTCATGAATAGCCTGTGTCTTTCTTCAGTAAATCATTACAAGGGTCTGAATTGAAGTATGATATAATGGAAAAATAAGCTTTTGCATTAGTAAAGGCCACAAAAACATTCAGACCATATCTTGTTGGAGAAAAGGTGATTGCTTATGTCCCTCATGCAGCTGTTAAAGACATTCTCACACAATCTAAAGTTATAGGGAAAAGATGCAGATGGATCAACAAGATTCAAGAGTTTGACATGGAAATATAGATTACTAAGATGGTAAGAGGCCAAGGCTTGGCTAGGCTGATGGCAGAATCAAATATTGAAGCAAGTCAAGTTTGTAATGTAGAAGAAGGGACTGCAATTGCAAGCATTGAGCACACCCCTTGGTATACTAATATCATGCATTACCTTAAGTACATGAAGTGTCCAAAGGGATTGAGTGATAGCCAAAAGAGAACTTTGAAGTTGCAAGCATCAAAGTATGTTTTCATGGATGAAGATCTGTTTTGAAAAAATAGGGATGGTATACTGCTGTTATGTCTGGATGAGTCACAGGCTAAGCGTGTTTTAAGTGAAATGCATGAAGGAGTTTGTGGAGGACATTACTCAACAAAGACAACTGCACACAAAATTCTCAGGGTAGGTTATTATTGGCCAAAGGTTTTTAATGATTCTTTTACACATGTGAGAAAATGTGAAGCCTACCAAAGGTTTTCTGGAAAATTGAAGTATCAAGGTGCTTTGCCACTTCGACCTTTGCAGGCTGATGCCCCTTTTCATTAGTGGAGAATTGATTTCATTGGAGAGATACAAGAAAAATCAAGTGGAGGACACAAGTGGATACTGGTTGCCACTGATTACTTTACCAAGTGGGTGGAAGCAATCCCAACTAAGCAAGCTACAAGTAAGGTAGTGACTAATTTCCTAATGGACAACATTATCACCAAATTTGGTACACCACTAAGGTTAATCATAGACAATGGGATGTGTTTTAGATCATATGAATTCAAAAGCTTCTGTGATACATATGGTATTACTATTTCTTATGCAGCTCCTTACCATCCACAAGCTAATGGACAAGCAAAGTCTAGCAATAAGAGTCTTTTGAAGATTATAAGGAGGATGCTAGGACAGAACAAGAAGGCTTGGGATTCAAAATTAAAGATGGTTGTGTAGGATGATAGGATTACTGTGAAAAGAGCAATTGTAAAATCCCCATTTGAGTTGGTGTATGGAGCACAAGCCAGGATGCCTTTGCAGAATTTGTTACCAGTCTACAGGTTTGTCCTTCAGGAAGATTTGGAAGTTCCTGAGCCTATGGAAGAAAGAATGGAGCAACTTGCTGAACTTGATGAAATAAGGAGAGTTTCCCAAAATCAAAACATGAAGTTACAGACACAAATGAAGTATCTTTTTGACAAAAGGGTAAAGGATAGAAAATTTGAAAAGAATGATTTGGTACTGATGTGGAATGCAAGGTGTCAGGAAAAGGGCAAGCATGGTAAATTTGAAGCTTTGTGGTTGGGACCTTTTGTTGTTGTTGGAAAGAAGGGTGAAGACTCATACTATCTACAGAACATGACTAGTGAAGATCAGGAATTGCCTATTCATGGGAAATTCTTGAAGCATTTCTTCTCTTGAGCAACACAGAGGATTAAGGGTTGCCAGTGCATGGACAACTCTTGCTTATCCTCTCTAAAATTATTTTCCATGCACAACAGTTTAGGATTTTTTCCATCTCCATTTCACTTTCATTTTCCATTCATCTCCATTTTGCATTCATTTCCATTGCCATTCATTCCATTTTTTCTCACTGGTTCATCACTTTATGTCTGGTCTGCTCACCCAAAGACATGGATCCTTGCTATGATCTTACTATCATTCATACCCAGATAGAGCCACTGTTAGAACTGTAAAAATTTGATGATTCTGCATGTTGTTCACATTCATTTTTTTCCATATGATTCCTACCTTGAGCACATTTTCCTCATTTCATGATGCTTTACCCATATTTTGGCCATGTGACCCCATATAATCCATTGAGTTATGCATTTTTCATGTTGTGGTCCATATCGGAATAGGACTATCTAGGTCTCCCCAACCCATGTTGCTTGTGGGTTAACATATGTTTGTTGCAGGTGGTCGGCAAGACTTTTTCATTGTTGCAGCGATCGACATTCACCTGTGGGTTTCTATCGGCATGGCATTCACATTTTTTCGGCGATCGAGGAGGAACCTATCGGCAGGAGTTTGGTCATCGGGGATGTGTCTCATCGAATGTGAAATGTCTCCCCGACTAATGCATGCGGAAGTCTATCGACGAGAGCTTGGTGATATCGGAATGTGATCTCAGTGAGGTTGTTTTGTCTTGCCGATGCGAGGTTTCATCAAAGGGTTCTTGGGAAAAGTCTTACCCAACAATACATGGAAGGATTTCTTCAGCCAAATGTGTTGCTTTCGGTGTGAGGTTATAACGAATGTACAATGTCACACCGACTAGTGGTGGATGGATGTTTATCAGTAAGAGTCAGAGCTATCGATGTGAGGTCTTGGTGAGTGACCTTCAGTCTTGCCACCTTTACACATGGAGTTTCTTTCAATAGGAATTTTGGTGAGACTATTATGGGTTCGAAGTAGGTCTTAGCGAATGCAAGTGGATCTCACCGATGGAATACAAATGGACTTTATCGGTGTGAGATTTGTTCTCTCTTGGTGATTTGAGGTGAGTTCGGGGGTTTCAATATGACATAACATAATCTACAAGATGTCTCACCGATTTTGTCTAGTCACAGCGATACACGAGATGGATGGGAGTATCGGTGAAACATTGAGCAATCTATATAGTGTATCCCCGACTATGTATTGTCTTGGCGAGGACGAATGAAGGTTATATCTCAGTGAGAGTGTGCTCTTGTCTTGGCAACTTGGAAATGACAAAGACCTTTGGCATGACATAATGTATTCGATATGATGTTTCCCCAATATCACAATGTTACAATGAAACACAAAGGAACATAGGAATACTCCATGACTTCAGTGTAACGAACAGAGTGCTATAGCGACATACAGGTGGTAAGTGGGCATATCGATGAAACATAAAATGATCTAATTGACATCTCACTGCCTCAGATATGTCACAGCGAAAGCGAATAAGACAAAAGGAGCGACTAACGATATAATTTCCTTCGGCATAATTGCTGACTTGTCTCAGCGACTTAATAAAATTCAAATATTGGAGCTGATATGTGAATTACTAAAATACAGTTGCAAGGCCGACATGATTTAAGCCTGAATTCTATGGAAGGCCGACATAGGATTTCAATGTGACATGTTTTCCTGATGCTGGTGTATAAATATGCATTTTCTAATTGTAAGAAAGACACCAGTTATTAGATATTTGATACACAACAAGTAGATACAATAGAATAAAATTATTAGATTAGAGACTACTGTTGCATGATTTCAGAATGGAGGTATTTATGAATGTCAATTGATGTTGCTGCACATTCCTGGTGTCAATTATCTGTTGAATTTAATGAAATTATTGCCAAGCTGTATCCAAGATGGATTTTTCTGATTGTTTAAATTGATATTACAAGTTTGTATTCAATTCATCAGTGCACATTTGTTGTATCTATGTGGTTAATCAATTGGTTCTTTCAAGCAAAGATTAAAATCCTTTGGGTTGATCACATTAATCAGAGAGATTCATTTGGATTGTTCAAGTAGAGCTTAGTAATCATATTCTTGCATGTTTATACAAGTTGTAAGCATAATATATGCCAGAGAATTTGAGTTTTCTCCAAAGAAGTGTTTCTCATCTTGATCTCATTTGACTCTGCATACCCAACAAGGCACTAGTCTGTGCACTTCATCATTTCGATTCATTTAGTTTCTTTACATCTATTAGTTTAGCATTCATTTTAGGATTTAGATCAGAACATTGCTACTGCTTTCAAGTTTGATTTCATTTGTTCACCTCCAATTGCCACTATGAACAAATTGTTGTAGAAGGATAATCACAAGTTAAGTCTGCTTCATTCAGAGAGGTACACCTACCCAAGTTTTGCAGCACCTAAAGAGTATAAAGTTGAATGCTTTTGACCTTGTCTATTACCCTGAAGCGTATCAAGAGATTGGCAGCCTCTTGAGGCATCCTGCCTGCGTTTTTGAGAGCTAACAGGTTTAATGAGTTGTTACATTAGTGAGTGATTTATTTGATGGAGATTTATTATTTAGAAGTTTTATAACCTATTTAAGATCTTCGCATGGTTTTTTGATGTTTTGGAGTGATTTTGATGGTACTTGCTTTTCTAAAAAGGCCTAATTGAGCCTTTTAGCAACACAACAGTCTATTTTAGGTGAGTATTTTTCAAATTAAGCATACTTGATTTATCTATATGTGTAAGTCTGGCCTTAATGGGTTCTCAGAACTACTTTTAGTTTTTGGAGATCTAAATTGGTTGGGAAATTATACCCATTTTTGTGCTTAAGGACTACTACTAGCCTGTGATCCAGTTGAGAGTGAATGTTTAGGAAGAGATAGATTAGAGTTTTAGGAACCTTTCCTTGGTTTGAGTTAGTTATTTTAATGATGTTTAAGGTGGTTTGAGGATTCAATAAAAGGTTTTATGCCCTGGTCTCAGTTTAAGGTGTTTGTATCAAGAGCTTTGTGAAGAGAATGATAAGTCAAAGGTGGATGAATATGAGAGAATGAAAGAATTTATTTTTGATGTAATGCCTTAAAGAAATGCGATAATGTGGCATGCCATGATTGCAAGATAGGATCAAAATGGAAGCATGGATAAGGCATGTGAAATAAAATTCCTTGGAAAGCTAGTGGATCATTGGCAAGCTAGCTCACTCACTAGCTTGCCAATGCAGTAGGGTTGAGAAGGTAGGGGTTGCACCTTTCCCCATGTTGCTAACTTAGCCTTGAATAAAGAGTCTTAAAACAGTGGAGAGAAGGGTTAGAATCCATTGAGGGTAGACTAATCAAGGAAACATTTAAAATATATCATAACATAAGTGATGAGGTAGGTTTAGTGATGAGGTAAATTCAAAAATAGAGATGAAAACCAAAATAGTTTCTAAGATCTATCAATGTGGGAGTATATTCCAATTTTTTAGAGACATGTATGGAAAATTTGGTAGCATAGACAAGGCAATTAGTTGCTTGGTATAACTATTTGAAAAAATACCTCAATGAAAGCTTTGGAGAGTGGTATGCACATCCATAATAAACGATTGAGAAATGATGTTTTATTTTACTTCCTTAAAACTTATGTCATATATATGCGTATACAAAATGTGGAAGCATACACAAGGTAACTCAATTCTTAAATAACAAAATTCCTCAAAGAGATGTGGTTTAAAAATGTGTATAGAATTGTGTAATTTAAAATGTGCATTGACAACCTAAGGTTATAATGAAAAACAAATAATGATCAACATGGAATATGAAAAATAACAAAAATGAAAGCAAGCCATAATAGAATGAAAGAAAATGTGTAAAGAATTCACATACCTAAAAAACTAGAGTTTCAAATGGAGGAGTTCTACCAAATTATGTAGCCTTTGCTTCTTCTTTCTTCAAACTCCTCAATAATTTGACTTTTTCAAAAGCTTGTTCCCCTCCAAACTTCAATTATATACCAGCTTTCACTGAAATTCAAACTTGAATTGATATTATATGCATTTCAACATGAAAACTCTGCCATTTTATGCAAAGGTGGTGGAATGTGAAATGCATGCATGCATACTTCACAACATCATCAAAAAGCTACTTTTTGTCAAATCATGTGCAAAACCAAGAGAATATGTGGAATGTGGGTCTTGAGATCATAGGTATATTAAGTTTTTTACCATTTTTAAAGCAAGCCAAAATGCGCTCGTGTTATAACGCACTCGCCTTATAACACGAGTGTCTTATTTCTTGCTAAAACGGTCATATCTCTACTTCTTCAAAACGCGCTCGCATTATGAGAAAGTTGGTTTTTAAATAGATTTATTTTCTCTCTTTGTCTATACCCTCTATA
>VDFB02348223.1:0-104252 GCA_007258455.2 Sequoia sempervirens | reverse complement strand
AAAATCAAAATCATTAGAGATCATATAGGATGGAAGGTAATTTTTTATTTTATTTTTTTAAATTAGTCCCACAGGGAATAGGAGTCACGGTTTTAATGAGACCATGAAAATTTTGTTTGAAAGAACAGAGCAGATGTTGGGGGAAAATTTGTGCCATTTTGGAGATGAAATTTAGAAAACATTGAATGCCAAGTGAATATAAGGGGGGTTATGCTAGGCAAGAGGTCTAGATTTTTTTCAAAACTAACAATGAAATAAAAATTATAGTAGGGAAGAGGTTGATTTAATGAAAAGTACATATAGCCTTAGAAGGAGGAGGAGGGGCACATGGGATTTGAACAAGAAGAAATCTTAATAAAAATGAATGCAGGAAGGAGGAATGGAAGGAAGAAAAGAAGTTAAAAAAATAAAAATAAATAAAAAGGAGAATGGGAATGTAGGCCTCATGGTTGATGGGAGGAAGATTTGATAAGATTTTAACATATGTAGAGTGAAAAAGGACAACCATGGATAGGAGAGGTAGTAGTGAATGAATGCAAAGAAATAGGAGCAAGAATGATTTAATGTGCATGCAAAGTTGAGAACATACAATCTGCACACTTGATGAGGGAATGATATGACAATAAGAGGAATGTGAAGGGGGGTGCACAAATCAAAAGAAAAAGAAAGATAAAATTAAATAAAAATAATAGTGTAGAGAGGGTCGCATGGGGTGAAATGGAGAAGAGCATTCAATAAAAATTTGAATTGACTGAGACTATCTAGGCTGCACAAGAGGGATAGAATAAATGAGGAAATAAAAAATAAGGAAGAGAGGGCAGTGGAAATTGAATACTACACAACATAAGGAAGAGTAAAATAGGCCAAGTGGGTGAGGAGAAGATTAAGACTAGAGGAGAAAAGAAGCTCACAAAAGAGAAACAAACTTGTAGCTGGAAATTACAAACATGAAGACTAAAAATAATTAATTTTTACAGAGAATTGTATAGTTGAGATATTTAAACTAAAAGAGGGGTAAAAATTTATTCAAACCAAAAAGAGTAGTACAAAGCAAGGGAATTACACATCCCTATCAATCTCCACTAATTGGTCCAACTTTTGTGACAAATTTGGGGGTAATTGACCCCTGTCCACAATATTCTAATCATACAAATGATTAGAAGCCCATTTAGCCAAACAATTCTCGACCCCATCCCATTCCTATGAAATATGATAGAAAGAAACTGAATCTATGGAAGCACACAAATTAAGAATCTATTTTATAATAACAATTAACTACCAACTATCATCCTCTAATTATTTCCTCTTTAGCGAATTCACTACCCCCGAGAGCACAACCATGCCCCATGGCACACAAAATGGTAAGAGCCTCCATCGCATTGTTATTATATCAGCCCTTATAAATAGAAAAGATAAACTCAACAGTCCTAGAACTAGTTTTTCCAACATCTCCAATACTAGCATGGCCAATATTTCCATGAGAAGAACCATCCGTGTTGATTTTCAACACACTCTGAGGGGGAGTACTCTAGCACCCCTCACTACTTATCTTACAAAGGGGATGACAACATCTATTTCTCTTTACTTGACCAACACTCTAAGTAGCCCCCCTCTAAAGAGGAAGATTGAGATGAGTAAAAAAGGAAACCTCTCTAGGATCCACACCCTCAACAAAGTTACACTTAGTTGTAGTAGTTTCACCCACCGAATGAAGAATCCTCCACCACAAATGTTGGACAACCAACTTCACATCTTGAAAAATCATGCAATTCCTCTTCAACAAAATATGTCAGATATAATAAAAGTCGATCCCAGCGCCCAAGTAACTTGAAGAAAAGAAGTCTTAATAGGGGTCTTCCCCCACCAGGAAAAGAACTTTGCCAACGAAGAGACATGCAAGCAAGCCTAGTTCCACACATCCCACCAAAAGTGCCAAAGCCTCCTAGAAAAGGACCATTGGAAGAAGAGATGAGAAACATTCTCTTCACTTTTATCACACAAAACACACATCGAGGGACCCTTAAACACTTGCTTCCACCAAGGAACCTCAATGTCCCCAAACACCTACCTAAGCAACTTGCTATAACTAGCTGAAATAGAATACTTACCGGATAAATCACTATTAGCCCAAAGTAGAAGATCTTGCCCTACCATAGAATTGCTTTCTCGTGATGTCAAAATCTAAGCCAATGACCCTCCTGGTGGCCAATCTGAGGAGTGCTTCCACCTAAGGCTAGCAATTAGTTCAATATTTCAAACAAACTTGTAATGCTCAATTGTATTCCAACCAACAACAGTAAAATGATTGCAAAGAGATTGGAGGTGAGGGTAAGCTGAAAGAATGGGAGGGCGACCATCCCAAGAATCCCACCAAAAATGGGCTTGATAACTCAAATGACATATCTAAAAAATCCCCTTCTTAACCAACTGAGCCCCCAATTTGAGGGTATTCCAAATCATAGATCCCCTTCATTCTAAAGGGTAAGGAGGAACATCAAAAGTGTTAACATCCTTAATATACTTATGGGTAAGAATACAAGCCCAAATTCGATGCTAACTAGTACACCAATGCCAATATAACTTGGCTACAAGAGCTTGCCCATTCAAAATAGCAGAATGCAATCCAAGGCCTCCCTCTTTCTGATAGTTGAGATATTTCAATTAATGGAATAAAATTGAATTTTCCTACCATTGTTTTCTTTGTGCCACTTTACCCTTGATGTGTGTTTTGTGTTGTCAAAGTGAATAGAGTGTATCTCATCTCTTCTTCCAATGTTCCTTTTCTAGGAGGCTTTGGCACCTTTGGTGGGCTGTGTGGAACCAAGCTTGTTGGAATGTATCTTCTTTGGTAGATTTCTTTGCCCAGTGGGGGAAGGCCCCTATTAAGACTTATTTCCTTCAAGTTACTTGGGAATTTGGACCGACTTTTATTATCTGGAATATATGGTTGGAGAGGAATCATGGGATTTTTCAAGATGTGAAGCTTGTTATCCAACATTTGTGGTGGAAGATTCTTCTTTCTTTGGGAGAAACTATTGTGGATAAGTGTGACTTGGCTAAGGATGTGGATCCTAGAGAGGTTGCATGTTGCACTTTCCTCAATCTTCGTCTTCAGAGGGGGGATGCTCAGAGAAATAGACGTCGACATCCTTTTTGGAAGACAAATAGGGAGGGGCATTGGTGTCTTCCTCAGGGTGTGTTGAAAATCAATATAGATGGGTCTTCTCATGGAAATTCTAGTCATGCTGGTATTGGTGGTGTTGGGCGGACTAGTCCTAGAACTGTTGAGTTTATCTTTTCTATTTATAAGGGTTGGTATACTAACAATGTGATGGAGGCTCTTGCTATTTTATGCACTGTGGAGCGTGGTTGTGCTCTTGGGTGGGGACAGATCATTTGTGAATCTAATTCCTAGGTGGTTGTGACTTTGCTCAAGATGCAATAGTTAGAGGATGTCAGTTGGCATTTGGCTATTATTATAAAATAGATTTTTAATCTGTGTGCTTCCTTGGATTTTGTTTCTTTATGTCATATTCCTCGAGAATAGAATGGGGTTGCGGATTGTTTGGCTAAATGGGCTTATGATCACTTGCAAGATTGGAATATTGTGGAAAAGGGTCAATTACCCATAGATTTGTTACAAAAGTTGGACCAATTAGTTGAGATTGATAGGGATGTGTAATTCCCTTGCTTTGTACTGCTCTTTTTTATTTGAATAAATTTTTACCCCTCTTTTAGCTTTTGTGCAACTTTAAATTGAAGTTAACTGACAAATGAAATTGTTAATTTAAATTGTTGTTTGGCTACAAATTTTATAATCTAATAAGACTCACAATTTTTGAACTGCACCATTTTGGTATCAAAGCTAGGGAATATTTGAGAGGCTTGTGACCATGGTTGTAGAAGAACCTAAGAGGTGGTGTTATAAGTAATTGGAAGAGAGAAGACTTGCAACTATAGAGGGTACCAACATGTCATATTGAAGATTTGGGTGGACAGGACCATGAAATAATGACAAAATAGTCATCCTAGAGATGTTGAGAGGCATCACATCGAGAATGGATGCAATGGAAATGGAAAAAAAAAAAGAGGATTCCCTACGGTAGATGTCAGTGAGGATGAAAATTAAGTAGAAGCCCCTAAAATTGATTTGGAAGATGAAGGAGAGGATGTGGCAAAGAACAAATTTCTAAAAGAAATGGAAAAGATTAGTAGTAAACCCCGATTGGACCCTCTTGTTTACAAAAGGAATTTGAATCCCAAAGACTTAATATACTGGATTTTGGAGATGGAGAAATAATTCAATTATGAATCAATTGAAGACCCAAAACATGTGAAGTTTGTGTGCACAAGACTGAAGGGGCATGCTTCCCTATAGTGGGATGATGTGCAAATGGAAAGGAAACGAAGAGGAAAGGATAAAATTAAATCTTGGGAGAGGATGGTGATGAAATTGAAGGTAAAATTCTTATCTTTAGATTACCAAATTAGTTTGTACAAAAAATTTCAAAATATGAAACAAAGGGAGAAGAATGTGCAAGAGTGCACAAAGGAGTTCTACAATTTAAACATTTGAGTGGAACATGTAGAAGATGATGTGGAGAAAGTATCAAGGTATGTAAATGGGTTGCATAATTCTATTCAAGATGAGATGAGTATGATAAAAACAACCTGATTTGAAGAGGGTTACCAATATGCACTAAAGGTCACTAGTAGAATTTGGAAAATAAATGACTATGACTAAAAATTTTAGTCACAACTAAAAATGACAAAATTCTACTAAATTTTTGTAACTCAACTATAAATGAGTAAATAAATAACTAATTTGACCGTTGACTAAAAAATTATTTAGTCATACAAATAAAAATGACTAAATAGTTAGTCAAAAAATTACTAATAAGACAAAAAATTTAAAAATATATTTTAGGGAATTATTAGCGAGAGTGTATTGTGTGCTATTCATTATTTGTTGAATTCCTCATTTCGTTAGCCTAGCAATGAGGTTTTTTGGTTTAATATTGCAACTACTTGAATGGGCAGGAAAGCAACAAGTGTTTCCTTGCTTGTAAAAGGATTCACTTGATATTTTGGACAAAGCAAGGTAGGAAGCTCGAATTGTTATGGAAACTACAACTTTGCAAAAGGAACAAGCTTTAGGTCTACAATGTTTCTTTATCTTTTTCATGGTTTTTAATTCTTGGAATTTTCACTACTTTATCTTTATGTGATTGAGAAGAAAAAATCAACATTCTTTCCCATTCATTGCATTATGTATGGTGGTTTTTTGTTTGAAAGTTTTCCCTCTTCCATTCATAGGTTAAGTTTTGAAAGAATGCATACTTTTATTTAAAAATTCCTTTGGATCCCTATGGTATGTTGCAATGCAAGAATGAGTATGATAGAGCTATCAAAGATTTGTAACCTATGAGAGTTGAGTCATTGAGTGGTGAACTGGCATGAAATTTTGAAACCCTAGACCATGAGACCATGAGGCAACGAGTTCACATTTTGACTCTCTCTATAAAAATTCTTTCCTATCATCATAAACTCCTAGAGAAATTTACCTTCATAAATGTTAAATGATGAGAGGTATTTTACAGTCAGACTAGCATTAAAAACTAGTGTTATTTCTGAGATCTCCTCGACTTGATACTTTAGATTGAGGTAATTTCCCTTTTTCTATTGTGTTAAACTCCATATTTTTATCTACAATTGTGTAGTTTTCATGATTATGGAAGATTGGATACTTCTAAACTGAGGCAACTTTACTATTTTCTATTGTGTTAAACTCTACATAGTTACTCTAGTTTGATATGCAGTTGTGCATTGCAATTTATTGTGGAATATTTTAGTTGGATTCTATTGTGCTTATGGAAATCAAGAAGCAAAGTTTTTGGACACATTGCAAGTATAATTGCTATAATGAACACAATTTTCAGATAGATAATTGAACGGAAGCTTGAGGGCTAAGGCTAGGCTGAGTTCTTGATTATTTGCAGGTGATTTTCACAATCATTTGGATTTGATTTTTTTTCTCTTAATATTTCTTTATTAGATTGTTCTTAGTGAGTTTTTAAGCATTAGTTTTTTATTTATACTCAATAAATATTGAAAATTAAAATGATGTGAATTGAGTCTTGTGCCATATCATTATGATATAGATGAGCTAATTGGAAGTTTGAAGGATGATTGGAACAAAAATTAATTCACAAATATAGCCTAACTTTTGCTATGGATGCTACTATAATAGGGTTGGGGATGAAAGCTTGGATATTTGTGATTCATTTTGTCTATAATTTGAATTTAACTTTCAACACTTAAGTTATTTACTATTATCATTTTTTAGTGAGTGATTAAGCAATTGTTTATGTTTAATAACTATTGAACATTTAAATGAGGGAACAATAATGTGAATCCAATCTAGTGCTATCTTATTGAGATATACAAAATTTGATTGAAATTTTGATATGGGAACCATATTTTTCAATGGGAATGATATAACAAATGCAATCATATTTATCTTATTGGTGCTACAGTAATTGAAAAAGATTGTTTATTGTAAATGCTTGTGATGATTATTGATGAGGAAACAGTGCATGATTAAATTTTTGTTTTGTTGGAAATAAAATATATGAAAGCCAACTATGGGCATTCAATTATATGATGAAGTCTTTTTTAATATTTCAAATAAATATTTTCTTTTCTACAAGAATCAAAATATTATAAGACAACCATATTAACTTCTTTTCTTATGAAATGTAATATGAAATTATTAGAGATGATGTCAACATTCTATGAAATTGACAAACTTTTCCTATATCAATACAATCAAGCCTATTATTGGATCAAAAAAATTAACATAATTTATATCTTTTCAATTTCCTCTATTGTAACATAATTTATATCTTTCTAGTTTCCTCCATTGTAACATAATTTATATCTTTTTAGAAATCATACAAGAAGAAATAAATTGAATTTAAACATTGCTCCCATCATATTTTAGTGGGTGTTTTCTTAGTTGGCTTCCCTATCCATGTAAGATGAATTCATTAGATTCCATTGCCTAATTTACTACAATACTTTTCTAATTTCAAACTTGCAGTATTATGCCTACCTTCAACTTTTCACACATTCAAATATCTTACACATCTTCATTGTGTTTCAATTTAGTAACATATAGTAGAAGTTACTAATGGACCAACAATTGTTTATATGTACCTAATCAACTGTGATATAGCTAAGTCCTACTTAATTAAATTGGTTAGAGAAAGATCATTTTATGTTTCAGATTTGCAAGAGTTCAACCTAGCCTAATCTTCAAGTTAATGGCCTATGATCTAGAAGAAATGATAAGAGAAGAATAAGTATATTATAAGGAATTATATTTGATCATATAATAGGATTTTATGAGCACTGGAAATGCTCCTATATGACACTGTTAAAATATATAAGTTGAATTCTAAACCTAGAAAACAAGGTCCTCCATGATCTTCTAGTCACTAAAACATACAAGTTGAGCCTAACCAGATTTCTAGATATTTAATTGGTCAACAAATTTAACTAATCCATAATGATCATAGTTTATTATGAGATTTTTCATTAGTTGGCCAACTAGTTTCTCTACAACCACTCCCCTCATCACCCCTGTTGTCCTTTAGGAGCACAAGAATTTGATCATCCAATCACTCAAATCGAATGCTCCTCCTTTAAAGCAACAAGGTAGTTTAAGAAATAATTTAATGGGAAATCCTCAAGTGTTATTTGACCAATAAGTTTCAAAAGTAAACTAGTAGTCATGGAATTCTAAATCTTTATACAATGACCTTAACCAAAAGATGATAACACTAAAGAAAATTCTAGCACAATATTATAGAAATTTTTACTAGTTCTTTTAGGGAGCAAATTTTCATTCTCAAAATAGAAGCAACCTTGTAAATACAATTTTTTCCTGCACCATGCATCCTGGTATTTTCAAAAGACATCAACTAATTGCGGGAACATACTGACAAGCATGGGATGCCCTCGTATGGATGTGATTGAGCTTGGGAAGTGTTATACCTTGCATAACCACCCCACTTTGATCTGGATCAAAATGGGTCCCCTTCTCTTTTCCCTTTGGCCTTTGGTTTTCTGCCTTAGGCATTTTTCTCTTAAGTTTTGTTGGAAGCTGAACCGGGACCAATACCGGACTTGGAAATTCCTTCATAAGTTTTGGTTCTTGTTCCGCCCCCGTTCCGGTCCCGACAATTCTTTGTCTTTGTCTTTTGTTCTTTCTTGGAGGCGGGTCCGGGTCTGAATCAGAAGGTTAAACTTTCTTCAAAGTTTCTCATTCGAGTTCCATCCCGGCCCCGACTCCACCCCTCCGCTATTCTATCTTTCCTTTGTTGGTCTTTTGTTGGTTTTTGTGTCCTGTGTCTTGGATGTTTTCGGCCCTAGGCATCTTTTTCTTTTTGTTTTGGCGGGCCCAAAACCGGATCGAATTCTAAACTTGGAATTCTTTCCAAGTTATCTATTCCTTTTCTTCCCCGATCCCGATTTTGCCACTTTGGTTTTTTTTCCTTGCACGTCCTTTCATTTTATCCCGGTGGACTTGGAACCGGAACTAGAACCGAACCCTGAAACTTTCTAAGTTTCATGATCTTGTTCCGTTCCGGTCCCAGTTCCGCATTTTTTTATTCTTTGACTTTTGTTTCTTTTACTTTGTCGTGGGGTTTTCCTTCCCCTTCCTCTTTCTCTTTCTTGTCCCTTCATCTTTTTGGGTAATGTCAGAGGTGGGTTCGGAACGGAACCTAAACCCAAAACTTGGAGAAGTTTTTGGTTCAGATTTTGGTTCCCACCTCGATTCCGCCTTGTTCGTTGTTTTTCCCTGGTTCCAATTTTCTTTTTGGTCCCGCCTCCACTGGCTTCAAATAGAAGTATGTTCCCATTTCAATTTTTCTTCCGCCTCCGTCAGAGTTAGGTTCCTTTTGTCTAAAACGAAGGCATGGGAAAATTGAATGAGATCATAAGCAATAGTCTATTGTTTTGATATATTTTATTTTGGGAACTAATAGGGGACATTTGTTTTGCAAGATCTAAGTTCGGCGTGATGTCTGGCCGAAGGAATGAAGTCTTACCGACTTGAAAATCTCAGCGCAGGGAGGTGACTTCAATGAAAGGTCTTGCTGAGCCAATAGGGTCCTGCCAACATATTTTCTACCCTCGGTATAGCATGTTGAACGCAGAGTAATGTCTCACCCGACCAAGCGAGGTCTGCCCAAAATGAAAAGGTCTTACTGAAGGGTCAGTCTTTGGTATGACATAGGGGAATCGATCAAAGGTCTCAGCGAAGCATAGGAGTCTCAGCGACACATGTGGAGCGAGAGAAAGCAAATCAATATGATTACAGGGAAGTCTCAGTGAAATAAAGAGGCGTCGATGTAGTAGTCGGAGCTCGCTAATAAGTTTCGCTGACCCTGAAACATCCTGTCGATAGGAGCTCTGAGCCAGGAAAGGACCATATTGCTAAGAGGTCTTCCCGAATGGTGGATGTCTCACCAAAACATGATGGGCTCAGAAAGGAAATGAAGGGATCACTATATACTCTCGCCGACCGAGAGAGGTCTGAGTGACACAAAGGAGTTTCGCCAAGAGAAGGGTTGATTTGACAAGACGTTTCACCGATGGGGTGAACTCTTGCCAAAGTATAATAGTATCGGTGGAATGAAGTGGTTTCGCCATGATGTCTCCCTGACCTTGGAATGTCTTGCCAACTAGTGAACAACTCGGCGAGAGAAGAAGACCTCGATATAAGGTCTCGACGAAGAGGAAAGGTCTCACCGATGTGAAGTAATATCAGCATAATCTCTTGCTGAATCAATAGGGTCTGGCCGAAATAAAACAAAGTCGCCGAAGGATAGATGGCTTGGTGTAATGTCTCACCGACTCATGAAAGTCACACTGAAAGGAAATGGGCTCGGTAAGAGAAGAGAAATTTGGGGTAATGTATCCCCGATTCTGATAAGTCTCAGCGACATAGAGTAAGCTCGCGGGGAGGAAAGACGTGCGCCAAGAGGTCTCAATTAAATGAAGGAGTCTTGCCGATGGGTTTTTTGGACTCGATATGACCTCCTACTCGCTGAAACATCCCACCGACTATCTTGTGTCATGCCAATAACTGCACAATGGTGAGATCACATTGGGGAGACACCGGGGGTGTCTCACCAACATGCGATGCCAAACAAATCACCTTTTGATTGCCTAAAAAGCTTGTGTGGCATGTGATCATCCAATCAGAAGAAGCTAAGATGGGCCATTGACCAATTGACTGCACCTATGTAAGAAGACCGACATAATACAAACCAGATGGATTCCTTCTGAGAGAAAATGATGATGGATTGGCTTAGATAGTGCAAAAATCTATAGGGAGACCCGATGGCACTTCTAGAAGGTGGTCAACACGCGGAAAAGTATAGAATAGAAGGAAGGTTGATTAAATGAATAAAACCATGACTCAGAGGGACAGCTGTGGCGACCACTAATGGAGGTAGGTCAGTATTGATGGAGATATTCTGAGCATTCAATGCGACCCCAACAGAGTTTGAAAGTGGACACAAGGATGGAAGAGTTAATGTTGCGGCTACCAAAAGATCTAAAAGGCTTCTCCTGCGGGTAGAAATCCTTCATCAACATGGACAGCAGGGCTAGACATTGAATGCAGTTTTGACTTTCCTCATAAAGATCTGAGAGCCGACTCTCCTAGGTGCAGATATTTTGTAAACCCTAATGCAGGGGACAGCACATCCTTTCTTGTACATTTTGTATATAGGCCATTCTTGCCTCTTTGTAAAAGGGGAGGACTTTTAGATAGGAGAAGTTTTAGAATTAGAATTTTTAGAACTAGTAGTTAGAAATCAGTAGAAGTAGAGGGGATAGAAGTCGATCCTAATTCTTTGTAATAGGAGCTTTTTTTGTCTTCTTAGTTAGGAGTTAGAATCGAAATAGACCAATGTATATTTTAGTTTTCTTAGTATAAATGGAAATGATTTGAAGCCACAGATTCACTGTACACTAGTGATTGAGCTAGAATTGTAAATGTTGCTTATCTGTTTAACTAACAGTAGAAGTAATCAGAGTTTAATCTACTTCATGTTGTGTTTCAGAATGGTATTTGTCTTGAATTAATCATCTGATTTAGGAGGCTTTCAAGGAATGAAGTTTGGTTTTATTTTTTGTTTGAACGGTAACTTGCAATCTGTTGTTGGAATCAGCACTGTGAATGAATGAAATTGTGTGTTAGTCACAAGTTAATTTTGTTCTACAGTTTTAGGTTAGGAATTCCTTGGAGGGTGACAGGTCTGGTTAATTCGGATGAAGTATCATTCTTTTCTGTTCCAAATCCCTAATCTATCATTTTCTATTTCTTTAAAAATCCCAGTTAGAGTAGATTTAAATTTATGCTTCCCCCATAAAAATCCAAAAGCTCAACACCGGTAGGCCCCTTGAATATTACTGTTGCATTGACCACCAAGTAACATCAACACAGTTGAGACCCAACTACAAAGACCTTGGGAGCTGAGGCATCCATGTGTTGCCTTTCTCTTTTAGGAGAAGTAGAATAGCAATATTTTTTTTGCATGTTGCTATGCCAAGACACACGTCAACAAGAAATGGCGCTAGAAGGAGGGCCTATGAGTAATCTTGGATCGTTGTGGGTTGGAATGGGTTAGATCTTGGAGGACCCAGCTTCGATGGGTAGCCCTTTATATAAACCAAGATTTTTCCATGAAATCGCTGGTCACCTGTATGATAGGCTTCCTTTATTTTTCCCTAATGATGGGAAAAACGCTTATGAACATGTTGAAACTTGCAGGCGTGTACTTACTTTTCTCCAGGTTCTGCATGAGGATGTTGTTTGTCAATTTTTCATCAAAACACTTCAAGGTTCATCAAGGCAGTGGTATGTTAATCTTCCACCATAATCTATTTATTCATGGTCAGAACTAGAAATCTTATTTTTAGATCAGTTTGTTCCTCGGACACAAAACCCATCATTTGAATTTGCAGCTACAAAAAGGATACCATTAGAACTCATTCATCAATTTAATCACAGATTCTTGTTTATGTATCAAAGGGTTCAATCTTTGGGTTTGGTTGTAGATGATCATATACTGATAGAACATTACTATTGGGGTTTAAACCCCTCATTTGCAACCAAATTCAGATGTTGTGGTGAATCTACATCCTTGTATGATGCTTTTAAAAGGGCTCTCTTATTGGCACAATTTGGAGGGGACACTAGAAACTCAGATAGCCAAATTCAGGGTTATAATCCTTTGATGCTTGCAAACTGCCATCATCTGCAACCTTATGCCACTTCACCCACCATCCCTACCCAGGTGCAATCATTCTCACCAAGCCCCATATTCCCCAACACCCCATATCAGGTCAATCACACACAAGACCACTCGGAGAACTCATCCCTGCCAAATCCAATTACAGAGGTAGGCACTCCACATCACAATGATGTTCTAGATGAAACATCTGATAAGTCAAAATATAATTTCGATGACTTGTTTTGTAAAGAGCATGAAGTGGATACGAATTCAGAGCATAGTGGAAATCTCAAGATGGAATCTAGCTTTGTTGAAAATGCTAGTACTGATGATGGCTTTGAAGGAGATGAGGTATTAACGCAGGATTGTTGTCATGAGAAATCAACAAGTCTTTCCAACGACTTGGACAACTCTCTTAATCAAGATGAGAATTAGGGTGATGAGGAATGGATAAAGGAACATGGATCTAGTTGGATTGATATCCCTCATATGAAAAATTGAATAAGGGAGAAATTAGAAGAACTGGGAGGTCTGAAACTATCAGAACTCATTGGGCCAAGTGGATGTAGGATACATCAAACTGATCAACACTCTCAGATGGACTGCCATGTCTTCCTAGGTAGGATGGAGTTGTATTTCAAGCAAATGATCACTATCGAAGGAATACCTATGGAAGATCCTTGGAGTACCTATCCCCCCAGTCAAGAGGATGAAACAACTAGCACACTTGAGAATGCTGATCAACCTATCCAAAATGATGGAAATAACTGTGTGAGGGGATATAATTCTTCCCTATCTTTTGATGACCATGATCCTTGCATCTAGATGGATTCAACAACTGATGAAACTCTTCTACCTAGTGAGCACTTGGTAGAAATGGAGAATGGATTCATCGATGCATTCATAGATTCTTTCATGATGGTGAATGAGGGAGAAACACACCTCGCTGGGTTAACACAAGAGGATGACTCTGCTGATTTAAGTAGTGGACGGAGTGGAACAGACGACATGCTTCAAGATGAGATGGCTCATGAATCTTGTGGTCAAGGACAAGAGCTTAAATTCCAAAATGAAATCTTAAGGGAAGAAATTCAAGTGGATGTGCAGATCAATCAAGTGCTCCCTAAGGAAATTCATGATGGGGCACATTTGGATGAAGCAGGGGAAGGCCAAGAAAGCAACCAAGAGGTTATCTCAGAAGTTGAATCCCTTCAACATGATGAAGAGAATGAGATGAGGGAGTGTTTTCTTGATTTTGTTTCTATTTTTTCAAATTTGTTGATTGAAGAGAGTCCTTGCTTAGCATCCACTGATCAATTTAACCTTAATACTGATGAATTTAATGCTGAATGGCATGTTCTAGTTGATGATGTTTAGAAATATGAATTGAGAGATTGCTCTCCTAAATGTGACTCCATGCATTCAATTGAGGTTGAAGGGAGTCCTTGCTCACCATGTGCCAATATCCCTGACATCAGTAATGATAAGCTGGAGCCAGATTCTCAAACCCTAGGGGTTGACATGTTTCAAGAGAATGTTGAAAGTGAGACTCCATCTCAAGAAATTCAGAAGAGTTTTGACTCCGTGCCCGAGATGAATACCCAGATGCTGGTGAATGAAGATCCTAACTACAAGATGAGCCTTGATTTAGTGGTGTTCCATGAGCTGAGATTGTATGAAGAGGAAATCATACAACACGAGCCTGCATTGGTAACTAGAAATCTTCAGAATCAGGTGGTGTCTTTTCATTATCCCCTGTCTTTTGATGATTTTTAGTATGATTATGGCATTGGGGATAGTAAAACATGTTTGTGGGTAAGTCGTGATGAAACTGAGAACCCACAACTGCTAATATTTCAAGCTTTATGCCCTAAGAATGAACTTATTGCACACAAGCTTTATATTTCTGAGTATAAAGATAAATTTGCTAGGTTTAGAACTGTGCCTAGTAAGTTAAGATTGTTGCACATAATGAAAAATAAATCAAGTCAGTGTGCAAATTTTTACAGTCTTGTGTTTGCAAGGCTTAGCTTTGGAGTTAGCTTAGGGTTAGGATTAGTTAGTTTTAGTTTTTTTTATTTTAGTTATTTTTCTTTTGTTCTATTATTTTCCTTTTCCTATTCCTTTTGTTTTGTTTGTAGATAGTTTCTTTCTCTGTTTCTAAATGTTTTGTTAGTTTGTAAATAATTTGCATTTATGTGAATAGCTTCTACTGCTCTTTGTGTAAGTAATTTTCTCTCTTCTTGTAAATAATCTCCTGTTTGTTTATTTTCTTTCCTTTTGGTTTTTTGTTTGTTCTATTCTTTGGGGGTTAATCTATTTCTTTCCATCTGAAGTTGTGGGTTGCTTATCTGAAGCATGCTATGGTCATTAGGAGAGAAGTGGTTTAGGTATTTTCAAGTTTTCTGATTTGGTGACTCTGTCTTCAATTCATTGTTTCATGCTTGTTGCTAATAAAGGTTGTGGAAAGTTTTGAAAACAAGGTGCCAAGTAAGAAATCCTTCATCGGCTCCCCTAAATCTATCACAAATCATTAAGATCATTGTCTCTTGTAAGGGTGTATTTATTCTAGGACTATGGTGTTGTAAGATTTGAGTGAAAAATCTGATCTCCCAAGTGTTGTTATGAGGTCCATGGTAGTTTTCAACCTAGATCAGATGTTAAGCATCTGACATATTGGAAAAGAACTAAATGAAATATCTGAAACTCTATGAAAAAAAAAAAAAAAAAGAATTATCAAAAGAAGAGGATTCAATATGAATGAGTGATTCCAGTATCTCTACCGGGGCTATGGATGTCTGACTGGTAGTAGAGAAATGCTATGAGAAAAACTAGAAGTATCTCCATCGGGGCTATGGACGCTTGACTGGCAGGGTAGCAATGCCCGGGATATCATTGCACAAAGGAATCAACTCATGTAGCTCAAATCTTGCACATTGTTCTCTCAAAGATGAGGAAAAATTTATGGAAGGATGATGCATTATCAAGCACACACATAGATTCAGGTGTAGCCATTGATTGACTTACATTTGAGATTCTAGCTCTACCTTGCTTGTTATAATTGACCCAACTAGAGTTGTGATGTTCATGAACCAGGAGTTCTAGGTAGATGAATCCTTCAGATTCATGAAAATGGTTAAACCATTTTCCCAGCCGAGTCACCATTCGTTATACCTTGCATAACCACCCCACTTGATCTGGATCAAAATGGGTCCCCCTTCTCTTTTCCCTTTGGCCTTTGGTTTTCTGCCTTAGGCGTTTTTCTCTTAAGTTCTGTCGAAAGCGGAACCGGGACCAATACTGGACTTGGAAATTCCTTCGTAAGTTTTGGTTCTTGTTCCGCCCCCGTTCTAGTCCTAACAGTTCTTTGTCTTCATCTTTTGTTCTTTCTCGGAGGTGGGTCCGGGTCTGAATCAGAAGGTTAAACTTTCTTCAAAGTTTCTCATTCGGGTTCCATCCCGGCCCCGACTCCGCCCCTCCACTATTCTCTCTTTCCTTTGTTGGTCTTTTGTTGGTTTTTGTGTCTTGTGTCTTGGATGTTTTCGGCCCTAGGCATCTTTTTCTTTTTGTTTTGGTGGGCCCAGAACCGGATCGGATTCTGAACTTGGAATTCCTTTCAAGTTATTTGTTCCTTTTCTTCCCCGATCCTGGTTCTGCTGCTTTGATTTTTCTACCTTGCGCATCCTTTCGTTTTATCCCAGCAGACTCGAAATTGGAACTGGAACCGAACCCTGAAACTTTTTAAGTTTCATGATCTTGTTCTATTCCGGTCCCGGTTCTGCATTTTGTTATTCTTTGACTTTTGTTTCTTTTACTTTGTCGTGGGGTTTTCCTTCCCCTTCCTCTTTCTCTTTCTTGTCCCTTCATCTTTTTGGGTAACGTCGGAGGCGGGTTCGAAATGGAACCTGAACCCAAAACTTGGAGAAGTTTCTGGTTCAGATTTTGGTTCCCACCCCGGTTCTACCTTGGTCATCGTTTTTCCCCAGTTCCAATTTTCATTTTGGTCCCGCCTCCACCGGCTTCAAATAGAAGTATGTTCCCAGTTCAGTTTTGCTTCTACCTCTGCCTGAGTTAGGTTCCTTTTGTCTAAAATGAAGGCATGGAAAAATTGAATGAGATCATAAGCAATAGTCTATTGTTCTGATATATTTTATTTTGGGAACTAATAGGAATGAATGAAGTTTGGCGTGATGTCTAGCCGAAGGAATGAAGTCTTGCCGACTCGAAAATCTCGGCACAAGGAGGTGACTTCAGCGAAAGGTCTTGCCGACCCGATAGGGTCCTTCTGACATATTTTCTACCCTCGGTATAGCATGTTGAATACGGTGTAATGTCTCACCGACCAAGCGAGGTATGCCCAAAATAAAAGGTATTACCGAAGGGTCAGTCTTCGGTATGACATAGGGGAGTCGATCAAAGGTTTCAGCGAAGCGTAGGAGTATCGGTGACACATGTGGAGCGAGAGAAAGTAAATCGGTATGATTACAGGGAAGTCTCGAAAAAATAAAGAGGCATCGATGTAGCAGTCAGAGTTTGCTAAGAAGTCTCGACAACCCCAAAATGTCCTACCGATAGGAGCTCTGAGCCAGGAAAGGACCATATTGCTAAGAGGTCTCGCCGAACGGTGGATGTCTCACTGAAACATGATGGGCTCGGTGAGGAAACGAAAGGATCGCTATATACTCTCGTCGACCGAGAGAGGTTTGAGTGACACGAAGGAGTTTCACCAAGAGAAGGGTGGATTCGGCAAGATGTTTCACTGATGGGGTGAACTCTTGCCGACGTATAACAGTATCGGTGAAATGAAATGGCTTTGCCATGATGTCTCCCCGACCTCGGAATGTCTTGCCGACTAGTGAACAACTCAGCAAGAGAAGAAGACCTTGGTATAAGGTCTCGGCCAAGAGGAAAGGTCTCACGCACGTGAAGTAATATCGGCATAATCTCTTTCCGATTCAATAGGGTTTGGCTGAAATTAAACAAAGTCTCTAAAGGATAGATGGCTTGGTGTAATGTCTCACTGACTCATGAAAGTCACACTAAAAGGAAATGGGCTCGGTAAGAGAAGAGAAATTTGGGGTAATGTCTCCCCAATTCTAATAGGTCTCAACGACACAGAGTAAGCTCGTGGGGAGGAAAGATGTGTGCCAAGAGGTCTCAACGAAATGAAGAAGTCTTGCCGATGGGTTTTGCAGACTCGATATGACTTCTCCTACTCGCTGAAACGTCCCACCGACTATCTTGTGTCATGCCGATAATTGCACAATGGTGAGATCGCATCGGGGAGACACCGGGGGTGTCTCACCGACATGCGATGCCAATCAAACCACCTTTTGACTACCTAAAAAGCTCACATGGCATGTGATCGTCCAATCAAAAGAAGCTAAGATGGGCCATTGACCGATTGACTACCCCTGTGTAAGAAGACCGATATAATACAAACCATATGGATTCCTTCTAAGAGCAGATGACGATGGATTGGCTCAGACAGTGCAAAGATCTACAGGGAGACCCGATGGCTCTTCTAGAAGGTGGTCAACGCACGAAAAAGTCCAGAACAGAAGGAAGGTCGATTGAATGAAGAAAACCATGACTCAGAGGGAAAGTTATGGTGACCACTGACGGAGGTAGGTCAATATTGATGGAGATATTCTAAGCATTCAATGCAACCCCAACAGAGTTCGAAAGTGGACACGAGGACGGAAGAGTTAATGCTACGGCTGCCAAAAGATCTAAAAGGCTTCTCCTGCGGGTAGAAATCCTTCATCAGCATGGACAACAGGGCTGGACATTGAATGCAGTTTTGACTTTCCTCATAAAGATCTGAGAGCCGACTCTCCTAGGTGCAGATATTTTGTAAACCCTAATGTAGGGGACAACGCATCCTTTCTTGTACATTTTTTATATAGGGAATTCTTGCCTCTTTGTAAAAGGGGAGGACTTTTAGATAGAAGTTTTAGAATTAGAATTTTTAGAACCAGTAGTTAGAAATCAGTAGAAGTAGAAGGGATAGAAGTTGATCCTGATTCTCTGTAATAGGAGCTTTTTTTGTCTTCTTAGTTAGCAGTTAGAATTGGAATAGACCAATGTATCTTTCGGTTTTCTTAGTATAAATGGAAATGATTTGAAGCCACAGATTCTTTGTACACTGGTGATTGGGCCAGAATTGTAAATGTTGTGTATCTACTTAACTAGCAGTAGAAGTAATCAGAGTTTAATCTACTTCTTGTTGTGTTTCAAAATGGTATTTTGCTTGAATTAATCATCTGATTTAGGAGGCTTTCAAGGAATGAAGTTTGGTTTTATGTTTTGTCTGAATGGTAACTTGCAATCTGCTGTTGGAATTAGCACTGTGAATGAATGAAACTGTGTGTTAGTCACAAGTTAATTTTGTTCTGTAGTTTTAGGTTAGGAATTCCTTGGAGGGTGACAGGTCTAGTTGATTCAGATGAAGTATCATTCTTTTCTGTTCCAAAGCCCTGATCTATCTTTCTCTATTTCTTTAAAAATTGTGATTAGAGTAGATTTAAATTTATGCTTCCCCCATAACAATCCAAAAGCTCAACACCAACAGGCCCCTTGAATATTATTGTTGCATTGACCACTGAGTAACATCAGCATAGTTGAGACCCAACTACAAAGACCTTGGGAGTTGAGGCATCCATGTGTTGCCTTTCTCTTTCAGGAGAAGCAGAATAGTAATATTTTGTTTGCATGTTGCTGTGCCAAGACACACGTCAACAGGAAGTTGTTCAAGGAAGCTGTAGGTACATGTGGACCCTTTAGAGGCATGGATTTATGTTTGAAGCCATGTAATTGATGATGTTATAGGCATAGGTGATTTGAAATGTGATTGCATTAAAATACAACTCCTTGGAATACATGCAACTATTTTTTTCTTGCTTGAATGAAGATTTCAATTAAAGGCATATTAAATGCAATGAGAACAGAGTCTAGGATAGGTATGTTTAAGACTTATGTCATTGAATAAAGATTATTGTGTAGTGGGGATAGACCTTTCTCTATATTTTGTATTCATTGAAAGAAAATGCAAAAATTATTGTGACAAATTGGGCTAGAGAGCTAGGTGTTAGAGTATGGCTTTGGCACAAGGCTTGAGACTACCAATGAAAATCTTGCCAAAGTTCACAATGATTCTTTTTTTGGCTCTATCATTTTATGGGTATTTAAGTTTGTGGGGTTTGAATGCATTGGAACTAGTTGTTTTCCATTAAAATGATATCGACATTCAAAAGCTGTGGTACAATAGAATAACCTTCATTGGTCATTACATTTAAACTTTTTAACTTGCCTTTCATTGCATTATACAATTGAATCAATTAGTTACATGTTTGTTATATGTGTTGAACTAGATGGTTCAATTTTTTTCAGTCTTTAATTGTTTCTCATATATGTCTATTTTTGGTTTATAGATTAGTTGAAGTATGGAAGGTATTTCTCCTAAGGGTATGCTATGCATATGTGGTAGATGCTTATTACTTTCCATCATTTACTATGAAGCTTTCAAGCACTAACTACTAAGTAGGGACCAGGGTTGATTAAGGGATGATCCATGCCTTGTATCTTTCTACTACATGTTAGGCATTTGATATTTACCTAATAACTAGGCTTTTGTTTCTTTCTAGACAAGGGGATCAAGACTTATATAACTAATTTTTTTCCTTTGAATTTTTTCATGTTCAGTTTCAATATATAGGCAATGCAAAAAGCAAGTGAGAAATTACCAATCTATTCAGGTTTGAGTAGATTCCTAGGTTTAGAGCAGGGGATAAAGACCATTCAATTAGTTGTCTTCACTTTCTCCTCTATTCAACCTATTGTGTAAATTTTTTCCATTATTCTATTTAGGCATTGAAGCATCTGCATAGCAACAACTTAAAAATCTGCTATTTTAATTACTTCTAATTATAGTTGAAGCCATTGTTTTTGGATTCTCTAATTTTATTTATGATCAAGTACCCTTTTGAGTTATGTTGTAGTACTATGGTATTTTTACTGAACATGAAACTTTGCAATCATAATATATATATATATATTGGAATATGAAAATAATTACAAAGTCAAGAAAATTTTCCAATAGCAACAAGTTTGCTTCTAAGAGTTCATCTTTCTAAAATCTTGCACTGTCATTTGGTGTTAGAAGTAAAATTTGTTTAATCCATTCTTGTGCACGCGGATCTATTGAGCTCTACTTTTAGCCAATTAGGTGGTTTTCATGATTTAGTGTTGTAGACACTAAAAAATGTCTTGAATGATATCATACACTCTAATCAGGTATACTAACATCATTTCCTCTTGAAACCCACCCTCTTTTCACTTGCATCATTTTTGTCTATTAACCTAATTCATTTAATCGGGTTAATTCCCCCTTTCACACTAACATTTCATCTCATTAAATTAGATAAATTAAATTATTTAATTTAATTTCCTAACTCTTCTTATTTAATTAAATGTCATTTCACCTCTCCCCATTCATTAAATCATTTAATTTAATGAATATCACTTTATTCTTCTAAAAATCCCCTAATTGTATGATTAACATTGTTTAATTAACAATTATCTAATTAATCCAATTCCTTCCACTTGCAGGGGAATATTCTAAAAGAATATTCCTCCTTTGCACAATTTAATTTAGTTTTAATTAACTAAATAATCTTTTTCCTCACCCATGAGAATATTCCAAGGAATATTCTCTCTCCTCCAATCATTTGAAAAATAGAATATTCTCACTTGGCTTCTTGAGAAAGTTAACCTTTGACCTCTTAAATATGTCAAAAGTGTTCTTGTTTGGAAGGAATGAGAACCCTTGATTAAATCTCATCTTGCATTCTCACCCATTGATGAGAGTCCATGATCCATGCCTCCAACTTCTTCCATCCTTGACCATTGATTAACCTTTTTGATCTCAACCCTTCATTTCTCATTTGCTTACCTATAAATAAAGCACTATTTGGAGAAAAATGAATCCATCTTTCAATTTGCAAACTTATGTTGTTAGAATCATGCACACTCATACTCATCTTTTTTCACATTTAGCATATTTTATTTCATTTTTAGCTGCATATTAGCTTTAAGCTTCAATTAATGGCTTCTGTGCATCCATTTAGCTTATTTATAGATTAGTGTTTGAATATTTTTTGGTTTAAATCTCATTTTGATTAGCTTAGAAATTGCATATTTAGATCATTCTTAGCATAAGATTGTATTAATTTAGCTTGCATCATGTTCCATTTAGCATAAATCATGTTTTCATCCACATATCAAAACGGTTTCATCAATTCTCTTCAATAGAATTGATTGGAACAAGCTCATTGATCACAGGATTGGGAAAGGATTATTGTTCTACATCAACACGATACCAATTCCAAAATGGAATAAGTTTCAAATGGGTTAGAGTAGACATTTAAATGCTTTCACTATTTAGAATGCTTCATTTCAATATATGTTTAGTATATCTTTCATTTGAATGATCTTGTTTAAGATTAAGTATTAGTGGCTACCTTATGCTTCGATTATTCATGAATCAAGCGTAATCATCCTATACTAGTATCCTTGGTCAAAATTTTGGCACTAAGAGGGAAAATTGTTAATTTAATCAATTTCTATCTTGAATTCCATTCATTTTGGCTTTTGTAGGAAAGAGCGACACCCAACTCAATTTCAACAATGGCTTTGCAAGGCGTTGCCATACAACAATGCTATCATCATTTCAAACAATGAAACCTATTAAATGCACAGAATTTTATTAAATAAATGGTGACACTAATACTTTATTGAGGTATTGAAGATTTACAAATGGTGATTCCCAAAAAAATAGTGACGTTATTGTGCTCTCTGGTTTTTCTAAAGAGTGATGCCCTTATTCACCAAACTAACGCCCTTATTCACTAGAGTGACACTATCATGTACAGTGATGCCAAACTTTGGTAAGAATTTTAATGATTGTTTTTCAACATTTGTTTTAATTTTATCGATTCTTCAAGGTACTAACATGCCTCTAACAATTTTTTGGTTTTTAGACTAATGTGATTTTGTAGGTTGGATGACACGAAGTTAAAGTGAAGAAGCATTTTCTTATCAATATTTTATGATTGTAACAATCATTTGACACTTTGGGGAAATTATACCCCAATTTCTTATGCGTTTTACTTTATGTTCTAGTACCTCACTAAATTTCATTTGGGTTTAAAACAAACGCTCAAATGACACTAAAATTGAACCCTCATCTCATCATTGTCTTTTGGGTTTAAAATTGAACAAGGCAACTTAACATTTTGTTTGGTGCATAAAATGAATTCATGTTAGCTTTAGTCAGTAAAATGAATTAGTGTCTACTTTTCTATGACACACTTGTAGTGTGTATCCAATCCCCTTGTGCTTCATCTGATCTTGGATGAAGAGAAACACTCCAAGTGTACTCCATTGTTTGTGTGCAATTATAGTACATATCCAATCCCCTTACAGTCCAATCTTGGGAGAAGAGAAATACTTAAGTACACTTATGCTTTGTGTCACCCTTAAGAGAGGACTTAATATGAGACACACCCTTCAATGAGAAACTCATAGGAAAGTTCTTGCAAGCACATTTACTAGCGGGCTATATTAAAGGTTGGGAAATCGTGAAAAAGTACCTTCTATCTTGGATTTTATAATGTATTGCACCTAGTACCATTCCTTAAGTGGAACAAGGAATGGTAGTAAGATCCTTAAGTGGAAAAGTGGGCATGTATATAGCTAGGTGTTCTCAATTTGTTACTAAGAGCCAAACTGTTTAGTTACCAAAAATCCTTAATGCTTGTTGGTGTAAGAACGATAATTCTGAAGCTGCCCGACATTTGAACTATTCATTGTTGAAACAAAAAAATCTTTAGGATCTTAAGATCTTCAAGTTTTTGAGATTTGGTAGTCCTGAGAAGTGTGTGTTGTGGAGTGGAGCCAGTGTTTCCAAATCTCTAACTGTTTGCAATGTCTTAGTGTTTGGAGAAATCCAAGTGGGGAATCAACAAGTATGGCCATTTCAAACCTAGTATTGTAAATTATTGTGAGTTAGTTAAATGCATTTCCTAGTTCCAAAATGTTACAAAACAAACATTCACTATCTTCCCAAAAATTTCAAACACTTTGGCTTAAATATGGATCCCTCTTGAATTATCCTTGATAAACTGCTTGTCCTAAGGATTTCTATCTTTAGAGATTTCTAAATATCTTGACTTATATCTCAATCCATAATTTCCAAAGAAAACATAGGCAATTATGCCTTCAACCTCGTGATTTTTACAAAATGGACATTGTGAATATTATGATGTTTTTGACATAAAAATTTAGTTTGAAATCATAATCAAGACAAGTGTTTGTGGTAAAATAAATTCACTTAAGAAAGTTAAATTGACACAATTGAACCCCACATGACTATTTGGAGAACGATTTCTCCCACTGAACAATTTGATCTTGAAGGTGCAATCATTCAGCCAAACTTTGAGCTCATTAACAAGGAAAACTAATATCATTAGTAGTTTGAGAAGCTTCACTTTTTTAACAAAAGAAACAACCACTCAGTGGAGAAACGCTACAAACATCTTAGACAAAGAAGAGGAACAAGCCAATATTGAGGTTGGATGACCCATATTACCACCACTTGTGTGGCAATAAATATCTTCCTTTCTTCCATAAACTTGAACTTTTCTAGATGATCTCATGCAAAGTTAGGATCCCAAAAAGAAGGTCTATTGGGTGTCACTTTAAACTTAGGTATCTCAGTTCAAAAGAAATCAAAAACCATATTTCAGCACTCTACGTCAATAGAAACAAATTGTTAGTAAAATTTTATGAATGCACATTGAGGAAACATCCACACATGTACATGTTCTTTATGAGTCAAAGCCCAAGTATTTTTCACGATAATCAACCTATCTAAAACCTTGGTCCTCTTCATGGTTTTGAACTCCTCTAAATGATCTACCACACAATCAAAGTCCATAGAGGAAGATCTACATGTCTCCATTATAGACATAGGTATCATAATTCAAATTTTGGTAGGAAGTGGGCCTTAATAATTTATCGCAATCATAACCTCTTGTTAAGAAATTATTATGCTTGAGCTAGGAGGAACGAATCATATTTACATACCCACATCTATCCTCTTATTTAGGTCAATATTAGTCTTCAAGATTGGAAAAATTTAGAGGTCTAGCATCATTCTCACTACCTTGGTCTTGGAAAAAAAGCTTCATTCTAAGTCAACATTGGGTCAAATATTTCATCCATCCTTCATCATATTTCATCCTTCACTTCATCAAACTTTGCAAACTTTCGAATACACCAAATTTTTTTGACTTAGACATCAATCAACCTAAAACCCTAACTTAGCTATTTTATATGTGAAATGTATCCTTTTCCATGCATTTAGTTAAGTTAGTTATCATCTTTGAACTAGTCTATCTTGAAGGTCACGGGTCTACCCTAAAGATTTACAAGTTTGTAAACATCCTTTATCCCAGCATCAAAACATCAAACTCGAGTCAAAGGTGTTGTCCCAAAAAGTTTACAAAGGTCACTCTCCATGTCACCCATCTTTTCATCCCCCCACTATCATCATTGCTCCAAAAATAATTAGAGCATCTCTTTTATCTATATTTTAGTCAACTAGAGAGTTCAAACAATACAAATCTCAACACAACTCTCACAAAAGTGACACAAAATTTATGTTAAAAACAAGATCATAACACAAGAGAATCATGGAGAAACCAAAGTCACATTTACCTCAAGTGATCCAAATCCTTTAGAATTTGATCCAAGAAGTCAAGTTGCCGCATCGCAAAAACCATCATCTTCATCAGGACCATATGAGATAGAATATATCATGAACAATCCCTTTGAACTTATTAGGGAAGAAATCATGGAACACCAAGTCTTTGAAAATGTAGCTCCTGTTTCCCCATCGTTTGTTGCAAAAAATTAAAAATTCACAACTCCATCACTAGGGCTAACTCAAACATCCACTCCCAATATTGTAACTATCCTTGCTAAGTACTTTGGTCTAGATAGCTCTTCCATTTGAGAGCAACACACTTGTGGGTACCCTCGATATCAATCCTTCATCCCAAACAACCACTTGGACACCTACCTTTGGTGCTCCTCCCATTCCCAAATATTCCAAACAACCATATAAACCTCTTGAAATTCATTCTTCCACCACAGCCTCCACATATCAAGAACACCCCTCTTCATCCATACCCATGGGTACCACAAGTGCACCTACCATCACACAAAGTAGTATAGACCAAATAAATCAAAAAAACACCCAAGGGCATATCAATACTATACCATGGATTCAACCCTCAATTCAGATAGGGACATCTTTACCCAATCCTCCCATTGGTTCATCTGTACTATTGGTGTCGCAAAACACATCCACCCCATCCATCATCAACCCATCTCAGAACAATCCCTTGGTCACGAATCCCACCAACCTAGGCAAAACCTTGTTTACATCTCTAGCACAAGGAAATCCTTAAGACATGGGACAAGGGAGTCTTTTTAATCAATGGACTCAAGGTCCTAGTGTGTCATTTCCATGAAAAAATATAATGGCACCATCTTCATCTTTTCCCACAGTCTCCTTTACCATACAAAAAAAAATGGAACCTCAAACTTACATTCCTTCACATCAATCCACCATCTTACAAGGGATGTTAAACCAAGGGAACCCTCCACCTCTCATCAATAATTTTCTACCCATTCAAAACATCAGCCCTCACAATCCATCTTAGATATCCCAACAACCACCTGATCCTACATTGCAAGCACATGTTGTAGCTTTACAACAAGCACAACAAGCTTATTAGCAAGCCATCCAATAGTAACAACAACAAGAAACAAAACAACGACAACAACAACATCAAGAAACCTTAGCAACACAAAAACAACAACAACAAGCAAGCAACACAATAGCAATAACAACAACAAGAATCCTTAGAAATACAACAACAACAAGAAGCAGCCTTAGCCTAGCAACAACATCAATCCCATCAAGTAGCTTTAGCATCACAACAACAACAACAATCCCTCATGGTACAACAACAATAGTAGGCCCAACAATAATCCTTACTAGCTCAGCAATATGCCTAACAACAACCAAGTTTCTACTATAATCCTCAATAGAACATCATCAATACAAATGCAATAGGAACATATACATCAATACCGCAATCACCCTCACAGAATCTCACACCACCATACACCCCATACAACACCTTATCATGCCAAAACACATCTGTCATCCCACCGTATGTTCCTCCACCAAACCCGCAAGACGATCTAGCTTCACAATTTAAGGCATTGTCACAATAAATATAAGACCTTCAAATGGGAAAGACAGAGAAGCCCCATACACATAATCTATTTCCTTATCCATTTGATTGAAACATAGCAATGGTATCATTCCCTCCTGGTTTTGAAATCCCAAAATTTGACAAATACAACGGGAGAGGAAGTCATGTGGACCATGTCAAAGAAGTTAATGTCATGTGTAGGGAGGTGGCCTACAATGATTCTTATTTAATGTGCATCTTCCCTCAAAGTTTAACATGTCCTACCATGGATTGGTTTTCTCATCAACCTCCCGACATAAAAAATTTCTAGGAAATTACTGATAAATTCATCAATTGATTCTCCTTCAACCTTGACATGGACGTAAGTCTAGAAGAACTATAAATTCTTAGGAAAAACAAAGGATAAACTTTCGCTAATTTCTTAAAACAATGGAGACAAAGAGCTAGTAAGAGCAAGTGGCCTCTCCCTAATGAACAACAAGTGGGAATTATCATAGAAAATCTAGATCCAAATATATCATTCCACTTCAAAATGCAGTGCATCACATCTTATGACGAGTTTGTCCCTAGATCCCTTAACATCAAGAGAGCTCTAATCTCACAAGCAAATACTCAAGCTTACAAAGATCATCACCCATCAACTAGTTCAAATGACAAGCCTCATGTTTGGGCTAAGAACAAGAATGTAACAAATGATGGTGTTGTAGATGCTAAGATGGTTGTAAGTGCTCCTAGGCCAAACAACAATCATGTTGCTAATATCTAACTAATTGTGCAACAAACAACACTTCCTCAAAATAATCAAATCAACAACACCAACATGCAACAAAGTTGAACCACTAACAAGAACAACTATCCTAAATGAAAATACACACAGTTATCTAAACCCATAGAAACCATCATGAAAAAGTTGGTAGAGTCAAATCTAATAACACTTCCCAACTTTGAAAACTACCAAGAACCACAAGAGAAACCATCCTGGTATAATGAAAAAGACCTTTGTGACTTTCACAAGATTAAAGGACACAAAAGAAAAAAATGCATGAGGCTCAAAAATATTATCCAAGACCTCATAGAGAATGATACCATATCTCTTGAGGTACCAACTAGGAATCAAGATCTTAAGATATATAAGAACCCTATGCTAGATCATAACAAAGGGAACAACAATGAAAAAGCTAAGGATTACACAAACTATAGTATACCTATTCTGATGTAGTTGCTTCTTGTGATAGCGTCATTACAAAGTGTGGAGTCACCACACAATGTGGAAAAATTATTGTCCAAGGAGTCCCATATCAATCTAAGGCACAACCTACTTTACCAACATCCAATCCTAGCAGGTACAATCTCCTAGATCAACTTAAGAAAATCCTTGCACAAATATCAATCTTAGAACTATTGAGGCTATCCAAGTCATTTGTTCTTGAGGATATTGATACAAACTAGTTTCAAGCTATGGTAGGCCATATCGCTAATCACCTTCTCACCTTCTCCGACCAAGACCTACCGTGACAACCATCTCATAATTGTGTTTTACACCTTGAGGTTATCATTCATAAGAAAAAATTCAAAAGATTCTTACTAGATGAAAGTGTTGGATTGAACATTTGCACCCTTCATTTGATCAAAAATTAGGCTATTTAGAAGATACTATTGAAAAGACAAAGAGTACCACCATCAGGGCATATGACGATCAAGAACAAGTATCACAAGGAATCATCACATTACCCATCCAATTGGGTCCCCTCATCATATAAACCACATGCCAAATGTTAGAACTTGATCTTCCCTATAACTTCTTGCTTGGTTGACCATGGATCTATGCACTAAAAGTTGTAGCCTTGACTTATCATCAATGTGTGAAGTTTCCTTTTGAGGGTAGAGAGATTACCATCCATGGAGATCCTAAGCCTTTTTACTACTGCAAAAATCTTGAGGCCAAGTTCTATAAAATCCCCCAAGTGCCCAAGAATGACAAAGGGCCTACACCTTCTGCCTCATTTGTTTACCTTTCATCCCTTGTATCTACCTCTAAGACAAAGGCACCCATTGTGTAGAACGTACATGATATCAAAGCAGTGATCAAAGGTGATGGTTGTGGGAACTATAAGCTAATGAAGAACACCTTTGTCTTAGGAGAGCTACCTATTTCTCCTCAATCTCACAAGAAACCCACATCTAGAAAAGAGCTTGAAACAATCAATATGGAAGCCACTACCTTCACCAAGTGGGGGAATTTTAATCAAGAAGATGTCAATGAGGACAATATCTCTAAACTCCTCTATCAAGATGAATGACCTATTCCTGCTCTTCCCATGGAAGATGATAATAAAGGCTTGCAACTAATGAAGGGATGGGGATATAACAAGAATAAGAAGCTAGGAAAGAATGATAATGGTTTACTAGAAGCCATTGTTCTTGAGAAATGACTAAAGAATCTTGGCCTAGGTCATACAACTAGCAAGGTCACCCTTATCGAAAAAGGTACTTCCACTAAATGAACTAAGGCTTCCTCTTGGTTACCTACATCATGTGATACAACCTTAGATGACTTCCCCCTTGATGTTGCTGACCTATTTTAGAATAAATCCCTCTTCATGATATCCATAACATCCTTCACTCCAAGTGATCAACCAACTGAAATACATTTAGTATACCCCCAACTCATTGACATGGACAACCAAGGACCACCAATTCTGGATATATTCAAAAATGATGAAGCAATCTCAGAATTCATGGGACTTCACAACAACTTACCATGGGAAGATCACAAAGTAGGTTTTGACATAAATCTTGACACAGGGGCATACTATTGGGAGACAATTGAATCCTTCAGTTGCAAAATTGATGAAGTGCAACTAACATGTAGATCCTTGAGTGAAAACCACACTATGGCACTCTCTAATCCTAAAATGGCAAAAAAAAGGATGCAACCATCGATGAAAACCTTTCTAAGGTTCCCAAAGATGAGGGATTCAATCTCCCCCTTGGTTTAATGCATCCAGAAAATTTAGCAATGCTAGTAGAAAAGGCCACTCCAGTCAATGTGGGAACAAAAGAAGCACCTAAGATCGCCTTTTATGTTGAATCTTCATTGGATGAAGAATAGAAGAACTTGGAAACATTCCTGAAAGAGCATAGAGCTAACTTTGTATGGCCATACACTGATATACCAGGGCTTGATCCCAAAGTAGTTGTGCATCACTTAGTAGTTTATCCTAAATCGAAGACAGTTAAGAAAAAATTATGAAAGATGCATCCTTAGATAGCACTTCTGGTAAAACTAGATTTACAAAAGCTTCTTGACATTGGATTCATCTAACCGATAGATTATCTTGAGTGGGTTTCAAACCTGGTACTAGTCTCAAAACCCACTGGGGGCATCTACATCTGCATTGATTTTAGGGACTTAAAGAAAGCATGTCTGGAGGATGATTTTCCTCTCCCTAGCATCGACCTTATTGTGACTTAACAGTAGGGCATGAAATATTTTCACTCATGGATGGTTTTTTTAGGCTACAATCAAATTATGATCACCAAGGAGGATCAACACAAAACTGTATTCACTTGTCCATGGGGAGCCTATTGTTGGAACGTGATGCCATTTGGGTTAAAGAATGTAGGAGAAACCTATCAAAGAGAAATGGCCCTCATCTTTCATGGCATGATCCAAAAAAAAATTGAAGATTATGTAGATGATATTTTGGAAAAATCAAAGAAAATAAGTGAGAACTTAGGAGTCTTAGGACCCATCTTCGATAGACTTGAAGAGTACCAGGTATGACCAAATCCAAAAAAGTGTGTCTTTAGGGTTACATTAGGGAAACTTCTTGGCTTTATCATCTCACAAGGAGGGATAGAAATTTATCCAACAAATGTAAAATCCATCCTCGACATGGAACCATCAAAAAAACTGAAGTAGATGAGAGGATTACAAGGAAGAGTACAGTCCATTGGGAGGTTCATAGCATAGCTATCAGATAAAATCCACCCCTTTTTGCATCTTCTCCATAAAGGAATAACTTACAAGTGGGATGAGAAGTGCGATAAAGCTTTCCAAAAAATCAAATATTATCTCCTAACAACTCTAGTGCTCATGCCGCCAATACCAAACAAACCACTAATCATGTATATCTCAACAACATTAGTAGCACTAGGAGCTCTTATGGCACAACATGATGAAAACGAAAATGAAAGAGCTATCTACTACTTTAGTAGGACCTTCGTTGGCTATAAAATGAACTATTCACCCATCAAAAAATCATTTCTAGCATTAGTTTTTTCTTCACAAAAGTTTAGACATTACATGTTTTCCCATCAAATCAAGCTCATTGCAAAGATGGACCCACTCAAATACCTATTATCTAAAGCAACTCTCACTAGGCGAACAGCCAAATGGGTAATGATCTTAACTAAATTTGACATAGAGTATGTAGAACACAAGACAATCAAAGCACAAATGATCACAAACCAAGTAGTAGAGGAACCTATTTATACAAATAACCCTTTAATATCTAAGTTCCATAATTAATCAGTCTTCCTTATCAATCTCACAACTCAATGGAAGATGTACTTTGATGGATCATTCACCCAACATGGATTAGGAGTAGGTATTCTATTGATCACCCCTCAAGGTGATTTCATTCCAAAGTCATATTGGCTATCATTCCCTTGTACTAACAACATTGCTAGGTACGAAGCCCTAATCACATGTCTAAGGATAGCAGTTCAATGGTAGATACAAGAGATGAAATTCTATGGAGGCTCATAGCTGGTTATCAACCAAATCAATGATGACTATCAAACTAAGGATGATAAGCTCACTCCTTACAAAAAGATGGTAGAAATTCCCAATGACCTTTTCAGAGACATGACCTTTGAGCAGATTCCTCACATGAACAACAGAGTATTAGATGCAATGGTAGAAATTAGATCATTGTAAGACATACCAAAAAACATCCTGTAGTGCGAATTCTTGGTAGAACAACTTCTCGTACCAACTTTCAAAATACATGAATTTGAATGTGCGTGTGTCATTGTTGGTCTTGGATCCCCATGGTATCATGAAATATTTATCTATCTTAGCAGAGGAATCCTTCCATCTGATATCACCTAGAACCTTAAAATACCTTTGTCAAGAAGGCATCCCGATTTGTGATCCTAAGTAATACCCTTTACTGTTGAAGTATTAAAGGAACATTACTACGATGTCTTAACCAAGAGGAAGCCTTAACTACTTTAACAATATTTCACAATGGTATATTTTCTTCACATTCTAGTGATATGACTTTAGCTAAGAAACTATTGAGGACAATGTATTATTGGCCAACCATAGAAAGAGAAGCTCATTAGTATGTGTAGAAGTGTGTCTAGTGCCAGTAGCATGGAGATCTAATTCATGCTCCAACTCAAGAATTGTAACCAATGATCACACCTTGGCATTTTGTAAAGATCGACACTTCCTTGAACCAAAAATTTCACTATTTTTTTTTATTTTTTATTTTAAGTAAATACCTTAATGTCTTGCTCAATTAGTTGTATACTCGGGAACTTTTATCCATATGGGATAGGCATCTATCCATCCGGGATAGGCATCTAACCATACGGGTTAGGATAATGTCCATACGAGACTAATACTCATCTATCCATCCGGGATAGGCATCTAACCTTTCAGGTTAGGTTAATGTCCATTTGGGACCAAGATCTATCTCTCTAAATAAGGTAGACATCTAACCACATGGGTTAGAAAATGCTCTGGCTAGAGACTTAGACTCATCGGGACCATCCGAGTCCTAAGTCACTCTCTAAAGACTACACTCCCCTACTAGTAGTGCGTCGAGGTCAACATCCTTAGGAGTATGTGAGTTATTAATAAAAGCTTGAGTCCCGCCTCGGAATTTGGCCTAAAGCCTCGAGGAATCAAGCGAATCCATCTGGGATTCTTTCTAAGTATAACAAGTAATTTCTAACTTCAATTTTAATATTTATGTATCTTTCTTTATCTTAAGGTATCTTAACAAGGCCAATAAGGTAAGCACGCTTAACCAATCCTAAATCCCCACCTCGAGCGCCTGCGTACTAGGGACAACTCCGTCCCTAGACTGCCTACATACACCATTCCAGCACGGGATCAAGGCGTATGATATGTAGTTCTATTTTCTAATCTATTGTTTGATGTAAACTATTTTTGTGGGTACGTGACCCTTTCTAGGGCCATTTCCCCAGACAGTTTCTCTTCGGTTACTACCCACATAAGGGAGCATATAAAGCATAAATATTCATGGTGATCTTTTGCTTGTTTCCTAATTCATCTATGACCTAAGTTTCTATAAGTCACGTCACCCTTGCTCGTTAAATAAAAGATAAAAGAACTAAAAAGTCAATTCACATGCCCAAAGCCTATTAGAGTTTTCTATGATCTTCACTAGCGGATGTAAGTCCATTATAGTATTATATTTTTTTATATTATCGATCCAAGAGGGATTTCCCGCCCCTTGGATTTTAACTCCAAAATGATCCTTATTACTCCCCGGCGATTTATAGGGATGATGCCACAGACGTCGTTGTTGCAGCTTTATTAGGCTATAAGTGCAATAACTTAAGCGCGACGACATTACCCATAAACGTGAGTCAAAGGCACCGTTAATACCGAACGCTACTGATTTTTTTATGTTTTCCTCTTCTTATTTAAGTTTTCTATCTAAGAAGAAATTAAATGCATTATCAATAATAAGAAAAGTAGCTTGTTCATATAAACCAAATGGAATATAAAAGTTTTATACCTTGTTTCTAAGGAAGTAAAATTAAATGAATTTACTAAATAAAAAATTTTATTTATTCAAGTATATTTGCTAGAAAGAACTATTACATCTACTTACATCCTATGAAAGTAAAATTTTTGTAACAATGAATTAAATAGTCAAATCCATTTATGAAATAAAAATATTTAACATAAAGTTAAATTCTTCAAGATGGGTGATCTAATTCATAGATGGTATGAATCTAATTATTTTGCAATGTTAGTATCTCCTAGGAAAGAAATTTGAATCTATTTGTATAATCTATGTCATATAGTAAGTAGTTTTTTTTTTTGTTTTTTTTAATTCTTTATTGCATAATATTTTCAAGATAAATATCCATCTAAGATAGCATAAATAATTTCCAACTCAAAGGCATAATCTATTGTTTCAAGAAAAATGTTTATTAATTTTGATTGAATTGCATGACTAAAGAAGACTTGATTTTAATTGCATAAGTTATTTCACTAATATCTTAGATAGATAAATCAATACAATGTCTTAATAAGAGCCTTGATTTTAATTGTATAAGTTATATTACTAATGCCTCAAGATTGATGATCTATCTAAAGTAGGTTTGTATTAATTTGCATAAGTTTATTCTTGATAATATTCTAATGATTACATATTCACTATGACCTTGTTGTAATTAAATGAATCAACCTTGTTTTAAGAATTGAATCTACTTGCATGTTTAAAGAATAACCATGATGTTGAAGAATTAAGTTTATTGCAAATTTATTAAATCATAACTATGATGTTGTGCTATAAGCCTTCAAGAAGATAAATTTATTGCATGGAAAGAAAGTTTATTTGAAGAATAACAATAAATCTAAGAGTTAAGTTTATGGCATAAATAAAAAGCACTTTTATTAAAGAGATATTATTGATTCTTTAAGTTAGATTGTATTTTGTTTGCATGAATTCAATTTTACTACTTACCATTTGGAAAAACAATAAACCTCTCATTTAATGAAACATAAATTTAAACTTAAAATTTAATGTCTAATAGTCATAATTGTTATCATAGAATTGTAATTATTGTCATAAAGCTATAGTGTTGTCATAAAATATAAAAGTTGTCATTCCTCTATTTTAAAATCTTTTATAACCATACTCATAGTTTATCATCATTTTATGAAGAAGAGAAGTATATTCTAAGTTCATTTGTTATATTCAACAATGGTTAGTAATCATTTCTATTTTTATTTTTTTTAAATAGAATTAAATACTATCTCATAGAACCATGGTTTGGACCAAATCTTCATCAATCATAGATGTTAGTTAATTTGTTGTCTTACTAATTTACGGTAACATTGTTAAAATTAAGAAGTTCATGGAATAACTTGAATTCATTTAGTGTATGAGCCCATCCTTTGATTGTTAATTAGATAAAATAAATTATTATTTAATCTATCCAATTGATACCCCTTTGAAAATTCTTTCAATTTATTTATACTAAAAAAACTATTTTATTTATGACTTAGCTAAATTAAAGAATAAATGTTTTAAGAAATTAAATATACAAACCCATATTATAAGACATGTATTTAGATATATTTTATTTTAACAATAATAAAATAATAATTTAATTTAAAGAAATAATATTTCTTTATAAATAAAAATAGATGAGAATGAATTTATTGATTTAAAGATAAAAGTTAAAATTAATTTTTATCCTAGATTTAGTTTAGAAAAACAATGAATGGTAAGAACAATAATAATAGATTGATTCTAAGATAGAAAATAGAGTGATAGCTTGATCCTAACAAATTTTCTAGATTTGATTGGTTATTCTAAAAAGAAATCAAAATAAAGGAAACCTGGATGTTGATAGAGTTGCAACAATCTTCTTCCAAATTTTCTCTTTGTGCCTTCTTCAACTTGGTTCTCCTTCCTTCAATCCTATTCTTCTTCAAAATGATAGCATAAGATACCCTTCATGTGTTGTTGATGAGAGAAGAAATGACCTCAATTTATAGACTTGAGAGGAGATAAATGGAGGGTCAAGATTAGAGATTGATTCAACGGCTAGGATTGTTTGAGAAGGTGGGGTTTGGATTGATAGTCTCACCTTGTGACAAGTGTCACAAGAAGGAGGCTTTAAAAATAGGACCACATGGCATGGGGAGAGGAGCCAAGGGTGCTCACACATGTGTGAGCACACCTTGGGAGAAGTGGATATGACAAGTCTCCACACCTTTCCCAAGATCATAAAACTCGTCACTTCTCTTTAAGTGACTTTTTAGGGGTTTATACTTTGTCCAAAAGGCCATATTATATTTTCAATAAGTTTCCACTCCATAGGTACTTACCCCAGGGGTTCATTTTTATCCTAAAGTCAATAAAACAAAGTCAAATAACCCTATGCAAGAGAATTCTAATTTTAAAATACAATTTTTGATTTTTGTGAGCACACCTTGCGTAGATGAGATGTTGACATGTCTATGACATGTAAGAGAGAGGGTGGCTTGATAATGACATGTCTATGACATGTAAGGGAAGGGGGTTTGACCATGTGTGCTCACACATGTTAGCACACATGGGGAAGCCAAATGGCTCAAAGAGGAAAGGTCACATGCATGGTGTGAACTCCCACACAAAGGTGAGTGGGGATGAGTTGTAAGGTGATAGTGACTTGTGCATGCAAGTTACATGTGAGTGAGATTATAATAAATTTTTTAATTTGAAAAAAAAATATAATGAAGATTAATTAATCAATTAATTTAGAATTAACTAATTAATGGATTATGAAGGATAGTGACATCTCCTTAATCCTAATTAATTAGATTAAATAATGTATTATATTAAATTAATGTGACTTAGAAAAATGAATAATTTTATTAATTAAGTATAATGATAGATTGTGTCAATTAATAATGCTTAGGATAGGATGGGGACACTTGTCACTTAATGAATTAGTTTTTTATTCACAATTATTTTATTCATTTTTTTTTTATTTTTTATTTTTTAATACCATATGCTGAAATTATTAATGAAACACTTATTTATTAATATTGTTAACTTTTATTTGTTCCTTTTTAGGAGTGTGTATTTAATAATTTTTTTATTTTTATTTTATTTATTTATTTATTTCTTTATTTAATCTCTACCTTCTTCACACATAAATTAATTGTATAAAACCACTTACATAATATTACCACACAAAATTATAATATGTCTAAAGTTTTAACAAAAAGAGGGTCATGACACATTTTTCACAGTGGGGACTTGAACTCATAGGAAAAATCACTCCAACCTCATCCAATGGTCACAAGTTTATTATAACCACCACTGAGTACTTTACTAAGTGGGTTGAAGCCATTCCTATGACCTACATAATGAGGAAGCAAATTGTAAATTTTATCCTGAATTACCTAATCTATTGTTATGGTGTGCTAAAAACCCTTATCTCTGACAACAAAACACCCTTTAAGAATCAACATATGAAAGAGTAATGCCAAATATTTAACATCCAACACTGATTCTCTACCCTGTACTATCCCCATGACAATGATCAAACTGAGGCTACAAATAAGACCATTCTAAAGATCCTAAAGAAAATAGTCAATGAAGTTGTCCATGAATAGCATCCGCAACTAAATCCTGCTCTTTTGGCTTATCAAACCAGTATCTGCATGCAAACAGGTGCAACCCCTTTCTTCCTAGTCTATGGATTAAAAGATATCCTGCCTATCGAGGTTTAGCTCCCATCATTATGAGTGTCACTATAGAACCTAATTACCAATGAATACAAAGTATCTCAGCTAAATGAGTTATAATTCCTAGATGAGTGTCATCTTGATGCCCTTAATCACTTGCAAGTATATCAAAACTATCTGAAACAAAGCTATAATGAGAAGATTATATGTCAGTCTTTCCAAGTAGGGCATCTTGTCCTAAAGTAGAATCAAAAAAATCTTCCAAATCAGGATAGCAAGGGAAAGTTTGAACCTAATTGGTTGGGTCCCTTTGTCATCATAACAAGCTATGGATCAGGAGCATACCAATTATCAATGCCTAAAGGGGAACCCTTGCAAGATCCAGCTAACAACTTGCATCTCAAAAAGTTTTATTCTTAGTCTTGAAGGGTGTGAAATTATAAAATACAAAAAAAATCAAAAAAGATCAAAATACAAAAAAAATGGAAAAAGGATTGAAAAGTTAAAGAAAAATAATCATCCTCTAGTGAAAACCACTTTGGTGTCACTCTGGGCAAGTACCTTGGTGAAAACCTAGAAAATAGGTGTCTCATGTAAATAAAGCACCTCCATCTATTCTTTGGATCTTTATCCTATTTATTCATCCATCACCTTATCTGCATCCTTATCATAGCTTGAAGTTGAGAAGTATCGTATCCCCTTAGTACTACTTGACATATTCCAAAGGTCAATTTTTCCTTCCTATATCAAGGTAGTTTATCGCATGTCACGCTGCGGGGAAATTCATTATGAATCATATCAGGTTCATGTGTATCTTAAAGTCTTATCTAAAAATTCAAAAACATTTGTAAAATGTTCATCAAAAAATCTTGTATAGTAGAAAATCCAAAACATCCAAATTCTTGTACATCTAAAATCCAAAAACACTCGCAAAATTGTAAAGTCAAAAACCCAAAACATGTAAAACATATCAAAATCCATAAAAAGGTCAAAAATTGAAAATCCAAAAATAGTGTTTTATTGTCGAACTACATTGTCTTTGAGCTTGAACGTAGGCAAGGCCATCATTGATGTGCCCTCGAGACACCCTAGGCCAGTCCTTTAGGATTCCATCATAATAAACTAACAGCCCTCAATTGTTAATATCTTTTGTTAATAATTCATGTTAGTCGAGCTACGTGGTCTTTGTGTGTATAACGTAGGAAAGGCTTATCTTTGATCAGCCCCCGAGGCCCCTAAGATAGGTCTTTTAGGTTAGGTTCTTGGTTGAAACTCTTGGAAAAATCCTAAACATCCAAATATCAAAAAACCCCTAAAAATTCAAATAACAAAAAATCCTAAAAACATTTGAAAACTCATAAAATACAAAAACACTCAGAAAATATTCAAAAACCCTAAACAACCTCAAATAACCAAAAAACATAAACAGTCACATAAATGTTCAAAAAGACCAAAAGTAGCCTCAAAACATTTTTAAAATACCAAAAAAATTGAAATATACCTAAAAAATCTAAAACCATCCATCCCATTTCACTTTCACCAGCAATAAACTTTCGTCCATAATAAGTCGATCATCACCTTCAACCTTTGGAAAACAAATAGAAAACAAGTTTAGCAAGTCATAATGTGAGAACTTAAGTGTCAAAATATAAATTCTAAATCATAGGTAAATGCATCAGTGAAGTTTTTATCAATGACTTATCATTAGCATCATCATCCTACATCAAACCTATGATCAACATTCCCTAAGATGTATCCTTCCTACGATGGAAATCAATATCAGAAATCACCTTAGCTAAATTAAAACTAGAAAGAGATATAGATAACATTGACTATTTTTCTTTGATCTTTTCTTACGATTTATCTTAAAGACCCATTCCAAGGACCTCTCGATGATGTCTATCAAAATGATTTAGAGAGAAAGGAATGGGGGAATTGATCATTATCTTTCATTTGTTGCGCTTGTGGGTATTCAAGTGTAAAATAATCTTGGCGCATACTTGCTTAGTTGTGTGTAGGCAAGTTGTTTGGGGTATGTTGTTGACTATTGTGTATGCTTTGGTCCAGTGTGTTCTATGTTTCTAACTTACATTCTAACAAGATTTTTGTATGCCAAAATGTGAATAAGAATTGTCCTATTTGTTTGTAGAGTCAAAGTCCATTACACTAGATACAACATTGTTTTGGTTAGCAATACCTCAATGCATCGTGTCTATGTGTTATATCAAGCAATAAGGAACAACAGAAAATCCAAATCCCAAGATATGATAAAATCATCATCTTGCATTCATCATTATCATTCATTTATCATCACCATCTCTAATAAAGTCTTAGTGAATCATAGACTTGTTGGACCTTTTAAAGAAATTTTTAAAACCAATGGTCAAATCATTTCGTTTCTTCTATCTTCTCTCTGCACTAACATGGTATCATGATAGCCAACCATAAACATTATCAATGCATCCATCCTACATTCACAAATCATGAGCATGCATAAAACATCAACATAATTGTTGCATATCACATCATACATATTGCATCAACATTATAATTTGTGTTGTGATGAATAATATAGATTTATTATTCTAAAAAATACATAGAATAATATGATCATCTCATAAAACTACATAGAAAATACATAAAAAAACATGCATCCATAACATTTGCATACATAATCATAGCATAACATTTGCATATCATATCATCCATCCCATAACATGCCACGAAAAATATAATGAAAAAGAATAAAAAATTGCATCCATCAATATTATTACATCTCATGTATCATCACATATCACATAAGCATAAATAAAGTGCATCCATACAATCATAAGCATGAAATAAGATGAACACATCATATCGAATCCGTATCCATATCATATATTTATATATCAAAAAATGAATGTCATGGTACAATATATGGGTTAGTGTATGTATATTGATCATAAATACAAATATATCCATGAGGCTATCAAAAAGGATCCCATGAATGTATATTTGTATGAAAGAATTAGACAATAATATCAAAAAGTGTATACAAATTGAGCTAGCCCAAATGGTTGCTCCCCTCTCCAACCCGTCTCTCTAGATGATCCTCAACCCTAGTTCGTGCATCACTCCTCTGTGAGTATTCAAGCTATCTAAGGAGTGCTTCAGAACATCTCGATGATAGTGCATCATATAATAGGTTGCCTTAGTCACTACCTCTTTGTATAGCCTGGCAGATATAGTCATGCCCTATGTAGCTGTTGTCATCACCTCCAACTACTAGCAGTGACCAATCGCCTAATCTCTCTTGGTAGTCATAGATTGTACCTACTATCATTCCCAATCTCTCTTTGTTGTAATCACTATAACCTGCTATCTGGCTTGGTCCTACTCAGTAATGATCACCAAAATATACTAGTAGGCCTAATCTCACTCACCTGTGAGAACTTGCACATGTTGTAGCTGTTGAATTTGTATGTCTCAAGGATCCAATGGTGGTGGTTGAATTGGCTAGTCTTGCATTGGCTGTTACTGAATAGGAGGTTGTTGATGAGGTTATTGTCCCACTAGTGGAACCCCTAGAATCTGCCCATCTTGGCCATCCTAGCCATCATGTCCCCTGTCTATGCCCCTACCTGCTTCCCTCCCTCTTGGTCTCCCTCATGGAGGAGCATCCATTAGATCTATCAATCGGTGAGGGGGTGTAAAAAATGCATCATATGCAGGCATTGTATGCACATCTGCTTGACCCTGATTGTAAGCCCATGGTTGTGCCACCAACTATCGAAAACCCTCAAACACCTCTAGAGTTTGGATCATAGGGCCCCATGTGGGAACCTCTTGAGTTGATCTCACAAATATAGCTTTGTAGGCATCATCTAGCCTATCCTATTGTGCACCAAACTATCGTGCCACCCTATCTAGCAGATACTTCTCTATGATCATGTACTCCCAACCTTGCATATATTGGGTATGTCTAGCAAAGAATAATTTTTGTGTATCAACATACCATGCTGGCATTTGTAGCTAAGGTCACCATCTAAAAACTATAAAATCATCTAGTACCCGACACTAGTACAAGAGCCCAAGCTACCCTATATGTTGTAGAGTGATGGTTCCCTTATATCACCAAACCATAGGGTCATCTGGCTCAACATCGACCATTTGCACAATTGGTTGGAGCATTGCAATATGCTTCCAAGCCCAACTATGAAGCAAGGTAACCCCTGCACCAATATCTCTACTGCCGCAGTAGAAAAATTCATGCATATCATGATACAATGAAGCCAACATCACTGGCCTCCATGCAAATAATGTCCTCCTATAGAGCATCCTATGCAATGCCAAGCCCCATCTAGAGTTGAATCCTATGCTTCGTTAGTCAAGAGAAACTAAGCTAGAGATAATAGTTGTAATGATCAATCAGAATGTGGGCACTCGACCTCTATACATCTCAAGGTCTATTTGAGAAGTGACTAAAACAAGGTCCTCAATCTCCATCACCTTGTGGCAGGCATTGTATCTAGTGTTGACATTGTAAATCACATGCTCGCCATGTATCTACAAATGTAGGATCCACCATAGATCCTCTAAGGTCACTGTCCCCTCGCATGTGGGAAGGTGGAACAACAAAGTCTCATCGTGTCATCACTCACAAATCACAATCATCATAGCTAGATAAATTGCCAAGTCTCTCCAATACTGTGGGTCGGTGCTCATGAGACATCAAGGGTGGAATGAGCTCCTGCACTCATAAAGCACACAACATCAAAATACGAAAAAACAAATTTGACTTAATTTGGAATTTTCAGCTCCAAAATGACAATAGCATCGTTATATTTCAAATTCCAAATTGTGATACTCGAAGGCATTCAAATTTCAAATCACAAATTGCATCGCCAAATACATATGTGTTATGATTTAAACTTTGGAAACCCTAACCCTAATTTTCAAATCAAGAAGTGTGTCGCTATAAACATATGTGTCGCAATTTAAAATTGGAAACCCTAATTCTAAATTGTGAATTGCATCGCAATACACATATGTGTCATTAAAATTCATTTTAGCGTCATCAATTCTAATCTTAGCATCGTTATATAGCAACACCACTAAAGTTTCAATTTCAAAAAGCAATAAATGCATCAAAAAGTCAAATTTCAAATCAAGTTTTGAGTTGCATATCGGTGCTCTTGCACTTGGAAGCCGCTGGTACTCTCAAACCTAGTCAGAAATGTGTTAAGGGAATTCTCGTCGTGTGATTTTTTCAGAGGGTCGGAGCTCAAAACAACAAGAATTCTCTAAGGTGTGAATTCACAAATGAATTGAAAGTGACCCTTCTTGGCTTATTTATGCTCGAAAATTAGGGTTTTTTGCCCTAATTTAACCTTCAAGCTAGTGTTTATCATCATTTTCACCAATTTTTCCAATTGGAACCCTTTTTTTTTTTTTTGAAATTTTTCTTGCATCCTAGAGCCTTTATGGACCTTGGGGCAACTTTTAACCTTTATCGAGAAATCAACCCAAAATTCAAATTTTTTGCCCAATTTCTCAAGGGGGTAGGGAATTAGCTTTATCCTTCACTAGTGGGGCATCTAATTTTTTTTTTAAATATGTTTTTTCATCTAGGTAGCAATTTTTAATCCGAGGAGCATTAGTCTTTGAACCGAAGCAACAAGTACCTTGCTTCAAAGAGGGGCAAAATATAGACACTAAAAAATGTATTGAATGATATCATATAGTCGAATTAGGTATACTAACATCATTTCCTCTTGAAATCCATCCTCTTTTCGCTTAATTAATTAAATTGTCCTAGCTATTTAATTAATTGCATTATTTTCATCTATTAACCTAATTCATTTAATCGCATTAATTCCCCCCTTTCATGCTAACATTTTATCTCATTAAATTAGATAAATTAAATTATTTAATTTAATTCCCTAACTCTTCTTATTTAATTAAATAACCCTAACTTATTTAATTAAATGTTGTTTCACCTTTCCCCATTCATTAAATCATTTAATTTAATGAATATCACTTTATTCTTCTAAAAATCCCCTAATTGTATGATTGACATTATTTAATTAACAATTATCTAATTAATCTAGTTCCTCCCACTTGCAAAAGAATATTCTAAAAGAATATTCCTCCTTTGTACAATTTAATTTAGTTTAAATTAACTAAATAACCTTTTTCCTTACCCATGAGAATACTCTAAGGAATATTCTATCTCCTCCAATCATTTGAAAAAGAGAATATTCTCACTTGGCTTCTTGAGTAAGTTAAACTTGAAACCTCTTGAGAAAGTTAACCTTTGACCTCTTAAACATGTCAAAAGTGTGCTTGTTTGGAAGGAATGAGAACCCTTGATTAAATATCATCTTGCATTCTCACCCGTTGATGAGAATCCATGATCCATGCCTCCAACTTCTTTCATCCTTGACCATTGATTAACCTTTTTTTATCTCAACCCTTCATTTCTTATTTTCTTTCCTATAAATAAATCACTATTTGAAGATAAATGGACCCATCTTTCAATTTGAAAACTTATGCCATTGGAATCACTCACACTCACACTCGTCTTTTCTCATATTTAGCATATTTTAGTTCATTTTTAGCTGCATATTAGTTTTAAGCTTCCATTGATGGCTTCCATGCATCCATTTAGCTTATTTATAGATTAGGGTTTGAATCTTTTTTGGTTTAAATCTCATTCAGATTAGCTTAGCAATTGCATATTTAGATCATTTTTAGAATAAGATCATATTAATTTAGCTTGCATCATGTTCAATTTAGCATAAATCATGTTTTCATCCACATATCACAACGGTTTCATCAATTCTCTTCAATAGAATCAATTGGAACAAGCTCACTGATCACAAAATTGGGAATTGGGAAAGGGTCATTGTTCCACATCAACACGACACCAATTCCAAAATGGGATAAGTTTCAAATGGGTTAGAGTAGACATTTAAATTCTTTCATAGTTTAGAATGCTTCATTTCAATATATGTTTAGTATATCTTTCATTTGAATGATCTTGTTTAAGATTGAGTATTAGTGGCTACATTATTCTTCGATCAGGGAAAGCTTTAGTGGCGAATCTTCGCCAATTGGCTAATAATTGAAATCGAGACTTCTAGAAATGGCTAATAGTACAAGCTAAAAAGGATGTTGAATCACCATGTTTTTACAAAAAAATAATTTTGTCTTAATTAATTTTCCTCTGTAAATGATGCGTCATTGGAACCAATTCGCCAATAGTTTATACTATAATTACAAATATTAATTAAATTCGCTAGTAATATTATATTACTACCATTAATTTTGGGGTAATATCACCACAATAATAAATTAGCATTTAATTTTAAGGATACTTTAGCCTTGAATAGGGATTTTATTTATTGTCATTGAATCATCGATTATCTTTTTAATCAGATGGCTATAGGTTGATTTTGTGCCCTAATACACACGTTCCTTTTAAAAGGCTTGTTGAGGCCCAAAATTTATTTTGGTCCACAAGATTAAACCTAATCGTGTGGCCCAAAACAAATTATGGGCCTCAACAAGCCTTTTAAAAGGCACATGTGTATTAGGTCACAAAATCAACCTACAGCTATTTGATTAAAAATCTAATCAATGGTCTTCATTGTCAGCCTATCACCCAAAACTTGAACCTTGTAACCTATGTCATGGGGTTCTAGAAGTTTTAAATCAAGTGGCAGTGTGTTGGTTGAGGGATCGCTAACTTCTCTAACCTTGGAATCATGTCATAGTGTTCAAAAGTTTCTTAACTTCTCGACTAGTCAATCTTCTTTGTTGTCATGATGCCTTGGAGTTTCCTAACCTCTGAATGGAGGTTGTGAATTTTGTGGTTTCTCTTACTAGGCAACAAGCTAATGGATGGTGGGAATGGTCTGCGTGGATGGTGATGACCGCGTATGGCAATGACTTGGATGTCAACAGATGTGGGGACCACTTGGAGGTTGGGAGTTAAATATTTATGTCTTTTTTGAGAGACTTGTTGTGAATATTGTAGATTCCCATCTTGATTCTCCGAAATTGCACAAGTGGTGTACGCATGTCTTGGTGGAGACCACAAGGAATATCTGATAGTTTGGTGTGATAGTCAAAGGTGATGGACAAGTGATGTGTCAACACGTGTCACCATTTCATTTGTTGATTTTACATCGCTATTGTAAATACACAATCATTAGAAAAATTTAAAAGGAGAGATTCACCATTGTAATTAATATTTTTAGTGATTATTCGCTAGGATTTGCTATTGTGATTATTATTTTTACCAATTATTCATTAAGATTCACCAAGATTTTACAATTTTTTTAATAATGTGCATAGATTCGCTAGGAAAATTAATATTTTTTTTCAAATAAAAGGAAATATTCACTAGGATTTTACACCTTTGCCAAGGGGGGTTTCTTAAAGTTATCCCTATCTTCGATTCTTCATGAATCAAGTGTAATCGACCCATACTAGTATCCTCGGTCGACAAGTGTACATTGGTTCATTGCTTTAAAGCATTTCTGCAACTTTTGAAACATTTGGACCTACTGGTCTCTACGTTCAACTAGTTAGGAAGAATTCCTAATTTAGTTTACTTTATTTTACTTGCAAGATTTTATTCATAGCCTCATTTGTGGAAAAAGAACCTTTCAATTCTTTAAAACATTACTAAAACTTTTGGAACATTTTCTTTAAAACATTTTTAAAATTTTGGGAAGGGTTTGTAGTTAAAAACTTTTTTTTGGGATAATTAATTATTATTCTCAAATCCTAAAAAAAATTCTTTGCAAATCTATAAATAAATGTCTAGGGTACAAGACATTCTTAATGGTAATTTAAGTGAAGCTTATGCTGCAAAAGTTATCATTCACATATTTGATCTAAGGGTTATGTGTTGTTTTGTAAAGTTTTGTTAAGTGAATTGTACTGAAGAACAATGTTGAGCTTTGTATCAACACTACCTTTCATTCTCATATTTGATCTAAGGGTTTTGTGTTCTTGTGTAAGGTTTTATTAAAGTAGATTGTTGTGAAGAAGAATGTTGAGCTTTGTATCAACACTACATTACATTCACATATTTGATCTAAGGGTTATGTATTCTTATGTTAGGTTTTATTAAGTGGATTGTAGTGAAGAACAATGTTGACTTTTGTAGTAACTTTGTGTACTTCTAGGAGCTCATCTTTCTGAAATTTTGCACTGTGGTTTGGTGTTATAAGTGGTTTTGTTTAATACATTATTGTGGATGTGGATCTACTGGTCTTTGCTTTAAGCTAGTTTAGAAGCATTTTTTCTTTAGTTTACTTTGTTTAGTTGCAAGATTTTACAAATTAAAAACCCCATTTGTGAGAAAAGAACCTTTCACGTCTTGACCTCCAAAAACTAAAAAGATAGGTCAAAAAGTTAAGTTATTTCCTTCATGCAAAACCTCATTGATAATATTATAAAGTGTACATAATTTTGAATCCTATTCATAGCTTTAGGTTTATGAGTAGAGATTATTTTTCAAGGAGTTTCCCCTACTAATTTGAAAAGAGGCTTATCTTTATTTGTTGTTTTTTTTTGTGTTGTCTCAAAGAAACAAATCAAAATGCTAATACAACCTTCAATCAAAAATTAGGTAGAATGACACTGACATGAACTGGATTTGACTCATAAAACCAAAAAGGGCATACTTCATCAAAAATTTCAAAATTTTGTGTGTCAAGTTCCCCATTGACCTTAGGTTTATACACTGCCTCAACTTCATATAGATTATCCCATACAATCCCATTGAACCAAGGGTGTACTTGAATAAGAACAAAATATTAAACATTAAGACATGGCACTTTCAAAAATTAGATCTTTCGAGGAGCAACTTAAACTCTATATCATAATTGTAGTTACTTGCCTTTATCTCATTGGAAATCCCAAAATACATATTGCAAAAAAAATCTATACAAAAATAACCAGCTACAACACCAAAACCTATTGAAGTGGCTCTCTAAATTATTTGGATCACCAAAGCTTTCACAAAAAAATTTGCACAAAATTTAAGAATTTATGCACAAACCTCTTTTGAATGAAGCCTCCACCACAACCCTGCATGGTTTGTTGCTAGGCCTTGCGATGATGTGGTGATTCACCACATCATCACAAGGCCTAGCAACAAACCATGCAGGGTTGCGGTGGAGGTGATATCACATTTCTTTGAGGCATTTTTTGAAGCAATTCTCTTTGCTTGTCTATGCTTCCACATTTTCATTTGATTTGGGTTACCAACAAAAATGACATCATCAATTGTTTTTCTATGCCTTCATGGTTTCAGCTGAATGATGAACTTCACGGTAACACTGAGTATAATTGACTATTTCCCACTACCAAAACTTCCCAAACTATATTGGGAATGAACAAAAATTTAAATATAGAATTTTGTGTCTTAAAATAGTGCTTATGCTTATGATTCCCATGAATTTGTTAACAGGATTGAGTGTTGTAGCAACTACTATCAAGTTGATTGGTTGTTTGTTCTATTTTGTGGACTTTTGTTTCTTATAAATTCATACCATTTTGTCTCTTCCACATTGAGATTATCATTGTCAATTGATGTTTGCACTTTATGTTTTTTTCCTATAGTGAAAATATTACTTAATCTCATAGCAAATATCCTACTCTATAGCTAGTCCATCAACCAAGTTTCTCTAAGGACTGATTAGTGAATTGTAGGTAGGAAAATATATCAAACATATTCTGCACTTTGTTAAGCTCAAAATACAGCAGTCAAGAGGTGGTTTGTTATTTATACTCTACATTTTGTACTACCACTACCTATGAATAGACATGTAGATATAGAGACTTACCCAAAGTGTGGAAAATATGCTTCAAGCATAAGTGTCTTTCCATCAAACCTTGTAAGAAGAAAGGATCCCTTTGTCTTGATTAAGTACTTTTCTATATGTTAGATCTCTTTAAGGGCTATGTATGTCTATGATCTCATTCCAGATGATTTGAACATACAAAATTATCAAAGGAAAAACACAGTTCCCTCTATCATTTTTGCAAAAGATGTAGGGTGAATTAAATAAATGTAAAAAGAATATGGAGCGGGTTCACTCTAACTCTAAATTGTGTAAAAACTGGCATCATCCTTCACAATCCTTTGAGGTTAGGAACAAAGTCTGGGTAAGGGTTGAGCTAAATAGTTCCCTCTCTATAGACGAGTATGTAAATCTCTTGCCTAGATATTATTGATAATTTATAATATTGATGTAGCTTCTAGATATAGTAGTTGTCTTATTCGTTAAGATGTGATTAATGTTCCATTTATCCCACAAAAAAGGCTCTATTGTGCTTTACTAATGTTTTTCCTACATATGTGGATTTTGGGAAATTAAACTAGTGTGCACCATACCTACCATCATGGATGATAGGTTGAAGAAGATTTGGAAAAAAGAGATGAGAGACTATTTCATTGAGTAGAAGGAAATTCAAATTTATGATCTTCATACTTTTAAACACCATTATGGTCACTTTCTTTTATGTGCAATACTTATGTTGTTACATTGTAGTGTAAGGACACTTTATTTTCTCTCCAAGGTAAATATGTATCCATCTGCATGTTATTTTCATGATTTTGACATCATACCAGTTATCTAAATCTATTTGTATGAAACTTCAGGTTACCTCTCCAAAGGATCAAGAACAATATTGGTACAACAAGGAAAAGCCATATGTATACTTTACAGTAGAGCAATTTTTTCAGAGATTCAAGAAATTTCATGTTGGACATGGGCTATCAAAAGAACTATTGAAACCTTATGATAAGTCCAAAAGCCACACGGAGCTTTGTCTTTCAGCAAATACTCATATAGGAAATGGGAGTTGTTCAAGACATGTTTTGACTGAGAATGGCTACTTATGAAGTGAAACTCATTTCATTCTTTGCATTGTAACTCATATTTTAAGTCTTGTGACTAAAAATGAAAATTGTAATACTCTATTTCTAATAATTTTTCAAGCAATATATAGATATCTCAAACTTTTGCAAGTTGTAAGCACACCTTTCTTTTAATAAAGTTCAACAATTTTTCCTTCTCAATGGTTGTTTTATTATGTGTAATTGATGATTGATGTGTATTTCTGTGTTTTATGTTTAAATCCTCAAATATCAATCAATTAAAATGACTAAATATACTACTAATTAATGCCAATTAATAATTAAATACACTAAATATACTACCAATTGACATAAATTAGTGAATAGTGAATAAATGTGACTAAATATATGACCACTGAAATTAGTGAATAAAAATGACTAAATATACTACCAAATTGATCAAAATGATGATTAAAATTAATGACTAAATACACTACAATGGACAAAAATCAATGAATAAAAATGACTAAATAAGTGACCAATTAACAACAATCAATGACTAAATTCACAACTAAATATATCAGTGAAAAAAATGACTAAATAAGTGACCAAATTACATCAATCAATGACTAAATATACTACTAAATCAATCAATCAAAACAACCAATAAATGACTAAAAATGATTTAGTCATAAATTTGGTCGCATTATAAAATACTAGCAATAAACTACTAATGGTCACGTGACCATGTTTAGTCATTTATAAGTAGTTTTTAGTAGATTTTTTTAGTCATATATTGTTGTTTATGTACTAGTGGGTGGAAGAGAAGATAGCAAGAAGGAAAAAAAATCTTAAGGTAGAGGTATATTTTCATGTGAAAGAGAACAACACAATAGAGGTAAAGATTACCAAAATAAGTGAGATGAAGCAAATGCATCTCATGCTAGCACACAAGAAGATAAAGGAAGAGGATAATTCTCAAGAGGAGGAGATTACTCTCATGGAAGAGGGTCATTTGAAAGAGGTAGAGGAAGAGGTTTCAATGGTACATGTTTCCAATGTGGCAAAATGGGACATCAAGCATTTGAATGTCCACAAATCTATCATGATGGAGGAAAAGGAAAAGAGGAAAGAGTGCATGTAGCATAGGCTAAAAAATAAAGTTGAAACTATTTCCTATTTGGTGCTTGTCAATAGGGACCCCTCAGATTTGTTTGGTGCTTCTCGTGGCCTTTGTCAGGGGGGACACTATCACCTTATTTTTTTATCTTATTGGATAAGGGGCTATGAATAATCATTAAACATTATGTGATTCAAGGTTATATTCAAGGTTGGTGTTGGGGAAATGGTCTACCTTCTTAGTCTCATTTGCAACTTGCTAATGATATTACATTGATGAGAGTTTCCAAAATAAGAGAGGAAACTAATATCAAGCATGTGCTAGACATTTATTTGGTGGCCTCACGTCAAAGAATCAGTGAAGGAAAATCCTCCATCTACTTCTTTAATACTTCACCTATTATTCAACATTGGGTTGCCTAGATTCTTATATTTTAGATTGGTGCTCTCCTGATGATGTATCTTGGTATAACTATCTCTAGTGGCTCCTTACTCAGGGGAACTTGGAAAAATATTTTGGATAAGTTTCAAGAGAGGGTCAATGTTTGGACCTTCAGGTGGTTCCCCTTTGTTGGGAGAGTGCTTCTATTGAAATCTATTATTCAAGCTCTTCATATTTATAGATTCTTGGTCTGGGTGGATCCTATAAGTTTCATAAAGGAGATGGTTGTATTAGTAAAACAATTATTATGGGTTGGTAACTTGTCTAAGTCAAAGTGGAGTTTGGTAAAATTGAAGACCATTTGTAGGTCGAAGCAAGAAGGTGGTCTTGGGCTGCAACAAGCTAGCCTCATTGGCCAAGCCTTGGATGCTAACTTTACTGGAGGTGGTGCATTAATCATGATCAAGCTTGGGCCAAGATTCTCACCTTTAAGTATCTAAGGGGGGTTGTGTATGTGGATTTTCCTAGGATAGGAATTTTGGGTAAGGGTTCTATGGTTTGGGACACTCTCAAAAGGGGTGCCAATTTGATTAAGAATAGATTGTTTTGGATTTGCAATAGAGGATTTGAAGCTCTATTCTAGTATGATTCTTGGGATGGCTTTCCTCCAATCATGGCCATGTACCCTCATTTTCAAGCCCTTTTTCAAATCTTTATTAGGTCTAGGTGGTCTCAAATTGAGGACTTCAAAATTTCTCAAAGCTTGGGGTAGGTTGAGTTGTATAGAAGGAAGGAGCCTAGGGAGTGGTTGTTTAGTGAGGATCATGCATAGTTAAAAAGAACCCTAGTAGGTAAAGCATGTAGTCCTATGAGAGGGAGAGACTCATTGGATTGGAGTCTTGATCCTAAGGGGGTGTATTCAGTGACATTTAGTTATCAAGAGTTGAATCACCAAAAATATGGGGGTGTGAAGTTGTGTGGTGGAAGGAGGTGTGGAATAAATTTTCTTGGCCTAAATGAAACTTTTTTATGTGGTTGTGGCTTGGAATAGATGTCTCACATGGGATAACCTTAGGAAAAAATGATTTAATGGGTCATCTATATGTATCCTATGTGGTAATAGTGAGCAATTCTCTACTCACTTGTTTTTATAATGCACCCTTTTTAGGAATATCTAGCATAACTAGTGGGGCATTTGGAAGTAGGATTGTGTTCATGCTTCATCTCTAGTTGAATTTTGGAGAATTTTGGGATGACCTTTGGCTAAGGATTTATATCTTTAAGTGGCTTGGATTATATACCCATCTTGCATCATTTGGTAGTTATGGTTGGAAAGGAATCACAAAATATTCTAGGGAAAAAGGATGGCGGTTCCAAAATTTTAGTAGAGGATTATTGGCATGATTCAAGAAACTGTGAATGCTAAATATAATGTTTCTTCTCCTATGGAGCCTAGAGAGGAAGTATTTATGAAGGGGTTGGGTTTAGGAGGTAATATTCTTGAGCCTTCATTGGCAAGGAGAATTCGTCTATCTAGAAAGAAAATTCAAAGAGATGGTAGATGGACTCTAACTCCCATAGGTGTTTTAAAGGTTAATACTAATGGCTCTTCTAGGGTAAATCCTAGGCATAGTAGTAGTGGAGGGATTGGAAGGGATAGTTCTGGTGTTATTTTCCTCTTCTCTATATATGAGGGGCAACATACTAATAATCTTATGGAGAGTTGTGCTATCCTCATAACATTGGAGAGGGCATGTGCTCTTATTTGGTGCAAGGTTATTTGTGAGTTTGATCCTCATAATTTGGTTAACATGTTGAATGAGAAGAATTTGGATGGTGTCAATTGGTAATTGGCTTCAATGGTTCAATAGATTCTTCGTCTGAGTACCTCGTTGGACATGTGATAGGTCGAAATTAGGTGTTAGAAAATGAGCAGCAAGCAAAGTAATGCAAAATAATACTAAAACAACCTACACCTCAAGATTAGCCTAGTTGGATTCAAGACAAAATAAAAATAACAAATGAAACATTATACCTTGTGTTGAATCGATCCTTTGGTTGGCCCTTCGATCTTTGGTGTGTATGCTCCTTGGGTGGCACAAGATGCAAGCTAGGTGATGATATGATAATGGATGCAAGTGGGTGCAAGCATGTCAATGGCTAAGTATAAATTCTAGAGAAATTTTGCAAGAGTTTGGCTACAATGCATGATCTCCCCCCAAAATGAGAGAAAAGAAGGGGTATTTATAGAGAATTTGGAATTCTCTAGGAAAATGGATGGTCAATATTGAGCCACCAAGATCAAGATGTAAGGCTAAGGTGAGTTGAGAACTCACAAGCCCTCACATCTTGACATGTGGCATGTGATATGGCCCTAAAAAGGTGATGTGTACATGAGGTGGAGTGGTAGTACATGACATGGAGGGGGTACATAGTACCTTGGGATTGGGACAAGATCTCTTCATAAAGGAGGTATTTGTCCCCATGTGGGTGAGAAGACAAGTGGGGAATTAAAAATTCCTCAAATATCCTTATGGGGATGAGAGAAAAAATTTAAAATTCTTTTAAATGCATTGGGGGATTAAATGTGAATGAAAAATTCACATAGGGAATGGAGATGCCTTTTCCAAAAGGAGAAAGCATTTAATAGGGTTGACTCAATTAAGTGATTAAGGTTGTGCAAGTACTTGATTAGACTAATCAATGAAGATTAGAAGAGGGTTAGATTTCACATGTGACTTGATGTGACAAGTCAAAGATCACATGGGGAAGAGAAAAATGAATTTAATATTCCTTGGAAGGATAAAAGGAATAAAAATTCCTTGAGAGGTTGATTAGGCTAGTTAGTGAAGGATTAGAGGAAGGTTAAGTGGCTAAGAGAGATTAGAGGCCAACTTGCAAAAGTTGGAGGATGTGACACATCCTAATCAAGGATTAGGCATGTGCACATCCCTAATGATGGGATTAGAAGATGGATTAGGATTAGATAAAAATGATAGAGAATGTGACATAAAGGGAATGGCATATTTATTTAATTCATTTGATGAAAGGGGGAAAGTATTTAATTATTTAACTAGATACCTTAGGGATTAGAAGAACTTTAGAGGGATTAATTAAATAATAGTGATATTACTTAATTAATGTGGATAAGGGGATGTTTAGATGAAAGGGAATAAATTTGGATAAATTAAGTGTCCAAATTTAGGTGTCTACATTTTTCCCCTCTTTGAAATGGTGTTACAAAGTAGCATCATTTCAAAGAATATTAAAACATAGAACCTAGAAGAAGATGGTTAGATTGGGAAAGATGCCCCAGTCATTCAAAGGAGTGACTAAGAAGGGAAGATGATGGGGGTGAAGATGAAAGTTAGGGATGAAGGATGCCCCCTCAAGAGGACATGCAGTTTCAAAAGAACATGGATGTTCTCTCGAAAATACGATGCAACATGATGGAAGATTGGGAGGGGAGAGTGATGAAGGATGAATGGATGGGGGGGATTTTGATAGATGAAAGGATGGAGATGAAATGCAATCCTAATGCAATTTTTCCATCTTTGGAGCATTGATTTTTGCTATAGCAAAAGACATGATACACCAAGGTATAAAGGACCAATGAAGATTAGTGTCTAATGCATGAAACACATAGCAAACAAGAAGGCTATTCCAACACCCCAAAGTCACGATGACCTTGGTCGGGCCAAGTATTGGGATAACCACAAGCACACAAAGATGCCCCAACATAACACAAGACCTTAGGGATCTTGGTGGGTACTAGGACAACCAAGAAGACAAAGAAAAGATCAAGATACACCCCTATGTTGACTAGTCAAAGCACACCATGATATGATGGATCAAGGTGACCATGACAAGTGATGATAGGGAGCTCAAATGATAAACAAAAGCCAAAAGCATAAAAAAATCGCAATCAATTTCAAACCTCCTTTTCCATAGGATCAGGGGGATGGATGGGATTGATGAGGTATGTTAGGAAGGATGCATCCTATTGAGACCAATGATGGATACTAATGAAAAGATTGATATGACACAGGATATTCAAAACTAATTGGATCTGCTGATACCAGTGGATCTCATTTGTTAAGAAATAGCTAGATAAGGGCATAGCTTGATGACATGGCACAAGAGACGTGACACAAGATAGGAGACTAATGCATCCTAGCGACCTAGGGGCTTGGGGGCTAATCAAAGATTAGCCTTGCCTACATGAAAATGCAAAGCCCACATAGTTCGATAAAAGGCTGACGACAGACCATGAAAAAAAGAAGAAATAGGATGATGAAGACCTTGATGGATGAAAGGATGGAAAAAGAAGAAAGACTGATGATAGATGATAAAGGATTAGATGGACAGAATAGAAAGACTGATGATAGGCGATAAAGGAATGGATGGACAGAATAGAAAGACTAATGATAGGCGATAAAGAAATGGATGGACAGAACCCCGGGGGTGGATCAAATGATCGACCTTGCTTACGTGAAAGCTTAGGGGCAACATAGTTCGATGAGAGGAAAAATACAAGTGATGGATAAAGGATGATGAGATAACCTTGGATAAGGGGATAAAATGATTGGACAGACACAATGGGACAAGATAGACCTATGGGATTGGATCGGAGGATGGTGACTACACAAAGCTCAGGGATGGGATAGTTATCCAAATCATCAAAAGATGAATTGGGAGGATGATATGATAGATAGATGAATGATGAAGTGATAAGATAGATGGCATTGTATTGTATGGGGAGTAGCCAATTACAAGGGATTAAGAGATGTGATATAGATAGAGGTAAATGGATAGGAAGATAATGATGGGGAGACGAAAGGGATGCTATGATGGATGGATAAGGGGATAAGGATAGGGAGGTTAAAATGATTGTGTGGAGGGATTGAAAGATAAGGATGGGGAGATGGAAGGGATTGCTCTGATGGAAGAAGAAATGTCTCCAAGGGCTATATCACAAAGGAAGATAGATGCCCCCACTCTAGATATGCCGTGTGTGTGGAGGCATGAAGGATGCAATAGAGAAGGATAGGCAAATAAAGGAGTGAGATGGATGAATATAGGATACATAGATAGGGAAGGGAGATTGAAGGTAGCATGATAGGTGGATAAGGAAGGTAGATGAGTGTGAATGAGGGTTAGGATAGTGTGCGGACCAGAGGGATGTATGCGAAGAGGTGTCCAAAGCATGTTTATATTTTTACCCCTGTCATTATCAAGATCACAAGGAGGATGGAAGGATTGGGATAAATGAGATATACCAAGCAGGATGTGTAAGATAGGTAGGATGGAGGGGATGAATGAAAATGATGTATAAGGGGAAGATGGGTGCATAATTGGAAGCATAGCAAGAAGTATAGCAGATGGAGGGAACACATACTAGGGAGCTGCCCCCAAGTGCAGATGACGATTTACGCATAACGCCTATTTGCCAGGTTTTCATCATGGTACTTATCCAAGGCGCTTGTTTGCCAGATTTTCACCTTTAGATAGATTATTTCTCTTTACTATTTTATTTTATTTTATTTTTCTAATGTTTTTGGATTTTATTTTTTTGACTTTTTTGGATTTTTTAGCTTTTTTGGATTTTTTTTGCTTTTTGGATTTTTTAGCTTTTTTGGATTTTTTTGGATTTTTGGATAGCATGTAGAAGGATATGGATAAGGATAGGGAGGAAAATAAGTGGATTTAGAAGACATGTGATAAGGATATGGATGAAGGACTCAAGCATCAAGTTCCATATGAGGTATTAAGAGCTCATATTTGAACCAACTGTTGGATGTTGGTACAACCTTATTAGGATAAATGGATTATGCAAAATGATGAATTAGAGGGATTTGAGAGGGGAGATACATGGGATAATGGATGGGATGCTACAAGGGGTATGGATGGAATGATGGGGTGGATATGTGATGGGGAGATGTGTTCAGGACCAACATTGGCACATGTGGTGGTGGATGTGAAAAGATGAGAGGGTTAATGGATGGAGAATGGGGGGATAATGAAGGAGATGGAATAGTGAATTTTGGGACATAGGGACCCAAAACAGGCTTAGGCTATGAAAGGGGTGTATGATTAGCTTTTGGATTAGCAACTTTGGATGTTCTTACATATTTTTCGTTTGATGGCATTGCATCTTTTTTCTTTGGTATCCACATAGTTTTGATTTTTGCTTTGGTGGGCCTTTGTGGCCGATGGGTTTGATTTGGATTTATATTTTTCTTCTCTTCACGATGTCTTTTAGAGGGGACATGGGGAGCCTTAGATTCATGTGGATGTTTGGATTTATGCATTTTTCCTTTAATAGCCAAAGTGCTTTTAGTAGTAATGGGATGGGTGCAAGGATATGGATGACGTGGAGCGATGGAGGTAGGATTATGAGGATTACGTGTAGGTGGAGGATGTTTAGGTGTGTTCCTTTGTTGATCCTGATTATGGGATATGCGAGAGGGATGTTTATGATGGATGACATGGATAGGTGTTGGATGGATGAAAGGATAAGATGGAGGAGGTGATCTTGGGATATATGGACCCAAAGCAAACAGCGTGGGTGGAGGGACATAAGAACCCAAGATGGATGGAGTGGATGAAGGATGGGAAATGGTGGATGGAGGGATGTAAGGACCCAAAATGGATGGAGCAGATGAAGGAGGAATATGGGCAGTTGTTTTGAGGCGATACAATAGAGGAGGAGGGATGGTAGCATATGATCTAGTGGAGCGATGGGAAGAGCTGACATTTCTTTTGGAAAAGGCTCATTGAGGATGTCTAGAGGTTGTACCAACATCTTTAGATTGTGAGTTTTGGGAAATAGGTCCAAGACCTTGCATGAAGATTTGTTCTTTGACTTGGATGGGCTCTAAAATACCTTACTCATGAAGGCCTAGACCTTTTCCTTGATAGTTCATTTTCTTGAGCATGCGATCCATGATAGGATTTTTGTTATTCTTAAAACATGATGCAAGTCCATTATTAGGTGGAGGATCATGGGTGGTATATACACTGTGTTTTTCTTTTGTGAGGAGGCCACCATGGAAGAATGTGAGGGTACCAAGGGGATATGCAAGCGGTATGGGGGTAGAAGTTTTAGGTGATGATGGGGGATCATGAGAGGGAGATGATGGGATAGCATCATTTGGATGGGTGGTATCAGGAGAGGGATCAGGGGATATGATAGGATCTGGATTTGCGGTAGCGAGCTCATGCGATGGAGATGGAGATGGAGTGGTGGAAGCTTGGATGTCAAGGGGATCATGGGATGGAATGGATGGGGGACTGTGATCTTGAGATGGACTAGATGGGATGGTAGGATCTTGATCTAGAGAAGGGGATATGTTGGCATGCTTTGGATCAAGCTCTTGGCATGACTCATTGTGTGCGGGAGGCATGATAATGGAGTCTTGGTGGGACTCTTTAAGTGGGGAGGATGGAGGGATGGAGGATTCGATGCAGTCATCAGAATGGATTTTAGTGACACTAGGAGTGGGAGAAGTGGATTGGATTTGGGTGTCGTCGATGGGTTCGACGACTCTTGGAGTAGGAAGCGGGTGTTCAATGGATTTGGTAGATGTGATGGTAGGAGATGGTGGCTTAGTGGATTCGGAGGATGTGATGGTTTCAACGGTTTGAATGGTGTGAGGGGTGGTATCATCAATGATAGGTGTTGGGTGGAGAAGGGCCTCGTCACCAATGATCATGGATGATGGGTTGGGATGGCACGATTCCACAACTTCAAGGTGTGGAGTGGGGGATGTATTCTTTGTTATAAGTCCTTGGAGAACTTCTGGGGTGAGAGACTTGCATACTCTAGGCTGAGAGGGTGTGGTAGGAATAGATAGGGGTTTAAGATTAGATGAAGGGTTAAGATAGGGGTATTGGCATGATGAATTAGGACATGAGGATGCGGGTGGCAGATTGTAGTAAGGGTATTGGGATGGTGGATTAGGACAGGGAGATTGGGGGGGGCATATGTGGATGTTAGATTAGGATAGGTTGATGTGAATGTAGGATTAGGGTGAGGAGATGGGTATGGACGATTAGGGTAGGGGGTATATGAGGATGAAGGATTGAGATAGGAGGATGTGGATAGGGGATTAGGATAGGGGTATTGTGATGGCAGACTAGGATAAGAGGATGATGTAGATGAAGGATATGATGGGTATCCCTTGTCATAGGTAGCATAGGGAGCATGATTAGGCATGGATGAAGAAATAACGGGATAACTCAAAGGGATGATTGGATTTTGGAAAGCGGGTGGAGAAAACTTACTAGCAATGATAGTGTCAAGGGGATCCATGTCACATTCTTCTTGATCGACAAGACTTTCGTTATCGTCATCAATGTAATTAGGGTTTCCCTTGACCACTATTGATGGAGTATAAGAATTCATTATGATGAAAGGAAAAAGAGGATGGATAAAGGTTTTGGATGGAAATGGACTAAAGCTCAAATCGGGATTTAGGGCTAGCTCCGATCGGGATTGGATTAAAGGTTAGATTAGGATGATTGGATGATGTGATGGGATTGATTTTGACAATTGGATTAGATTATCAAAGGATGATTACGACACTGAATCTGCTTCGAGATGGAAGTAGATTGATTGGGTCGAAGGTGATTGGATAAGGGTGCGATTGGATTGGATTGGATAAGATTGATCGATTGATTGATAAGATTGATTGATGGATCAAATAGGATGATGAGAGGGACTGTAAACCTTGTTAAGAGATTATCCTAGGTGACTTAGGATGTTGATTGATCATATTAAAGGATAAATGTATGATTGCGGCACCAAATCCACTTTGAGATTGAAAATGGATTGATTGGTCCAACGATGATGATTAACTTAGGATGGATGACAATCCTAAGAGGATGTTGATGATGACGATCAGATCAGATACTTTGGTCAATTTGGATAATAACCCGAGATGAAGTTCAGAGGATTTGGATGGGGAAAACAATGATTTGATTGGAGAAATGGATGAATGAATATTCAAAACGAGTAAACGATTGATCGGAATGGATGAACGACTACTCGAAATGAGTAAACGACTGCTCACAATGGATGAATGATTCTCGAAATGAGAAGATGAAGGTTTGGAATAGCTAAAAGATTACTTAGAATGAGTAAATGATTGATCAAGATTGTTGAATGAGAGTTCAAAATGATAGGAAGGAGGTTTGAAATGTTTATTCAGACCGAGTAACTGGATGATAGGAATGAGAGTTCGAAATGATAAAAAAAAGGTGAGAAATGGATGAACATTTACTCAGAATGAGTAAATGGATGATCAGAATGATAGAACGAGAGTTTGGAATGATGAAAGGGTGTGTTAAATGGATGAACGTTTACTCAGAATGAGTAAACGGATGATCGAAATGATAGAATGAGAGTTCAGAATGATGAAAGGATGTGTTAAATGGATGAATGTTTACTTGGAACGAGTAAACAGATGATCAAAATGATAAAACAAGAGTTTAGAATGATGAAAGGATGTGTTAAATGGATGAATGTTTACTCGGAACAAGTAAACGGATGATCGAAATGACAGAACAAGAATTTAGAATGATGAAAGGATGTGTTAAATGGATGAACGTTTACTCAGAATGAGTAAATGATTGACCAAAACAGATGAACGACTACTCAGAACGAGTAAATGACTGCCCACAACGGATGAATGATTCTCGAAACGAGAGATGAAGGCTTTGAATGAATGATAGATTACTTGGAATGAGTAGATGATCGATCAAGACTATTGAGGAGGGAAGGTATGGCTCTAGAGGAGGGCAGGTATGGCTCCAAAGGAGGGAAAGTATGGTTGTCTAGAGGGGATGTCTAGAGGGGATGCCCCAGTCTCGCAAGGAAGGTTTATGATAAAAGATTGAGAGAGAATGGTAGGGTATGCCTCCTCGAGAAGGTGGATGGTGAAGGAAAAGGTGCCCCGGGAAACTTCTCAAAAGTATGAAGTCATATATGTCATTGGAAAGAGCACAAAAAATCAAGAAGATTGGTGCTTGAACGGAGGAAAACGGGTAAACGGTGTGCAAATGGTGCGGCATATACGGTTTTCTGTCAAGTTAGGTCCGCCCAAGGAGAAAAAGTTGGTCAAATCCAGCTAAGTAGAGGTCAGGTCCACCTATTTGTGGGTCAGGTCTACCCAAAGGTGAAAAACTGAGCAAATTAGGTCAAAACAAGCCTAAAACAGCTTGGTCAATAGTTTAAGTCTGCCCAAAGGTGGAAAACTAAGCAAATTAGGTCATAATAGGCCTGAATCAGCTTGGTCAATAGGTCAAGTCCACCCAAAGATGGGTCAGGTCCGCCCAAAGGTGAAAAACTAAGCAAATTAGGTCATAATAGGCCTGAATTAGCTTGGTCAATAGGTCAAGTCCGCCCAAAGGTGGGTTAGGTCTGCCCAAAGGTGAAAAACTGAGCAGATTAGGTCAAAACAGGCCTGAAACAGCTTGGTCAATAGGTCAAGTCCGCCCAAAGGTGAAAAATTAAGCAAATTAGGTCATAAGAGGCCTGAAACAGGTCGGTCAATGGGTCAAGTCCGCCCAAAGGTGAAAAACTGAGCAAAATAGGTCAAAAGAGGCCTGAAACAGGTTGGTCAATAGGTCAAGTTTGCCCCTAGGTGGGTCAGGTCCACCCAAGGAGCAAAAAGTTGGTCAAAATCAACCAAAATAGGCTCCAAAGCACTTGTTTATAGGTCAGATCCACCCCTGGATGAGGGCAAGTCTGCCCAAGGAGAAAAGGTCTCTAACACAGAAGGGAAAATCAGGTCATACAGAGGTCAGGTCCACCTATTTGTAAAGGAAAATCTAGTTGTTCATAGGTTTAACTTGATTTTCGACTAAAAGACTAAGGCAAAGGACTCAAAACACAACAATCATCAATTAAAAGACTATGGCTGAGTGAAATATATCACACAATCACTGGTTTCGCACAAAGAAGACAATTCAGACAATATGAGCCTAAGTCTAGTAAAAAGGGTATGGTCGACAAAGTCATCTAATCTAAGATGAACATGGTTACTAGGGAGTCCTCGATATACACCTGGTACGTGAGGCCCAAACTGTGAACACCAACCCGTTACAAGCGTGAGTCGGGAACCTAAAAGGTTCGGACCAAATCTTCACATCATCTCGATGCTTCCCCAATTACATGGTTGGATTGAGGTACAACTTTCGCTCTCCCCCTTTTATATACCCCGTTGGTACGCGTGGTTGGAATTTTCCCTTGGGGTGATGAAATCCCCAAGCAGGTCCCACTAAGAAAAGTAAAAAATGGGTAAACTCAAAAGACGCGGTAAGCTACAATTTCTCATCACCCAGGATCGCCGAATGGCGCAAGGGGATTGGATACGTCAATTAGCTCACCCAAAAACACAACATACAAGGTTGATTGACACTTCTTAATTAAACTATGTTCCTAATTAGGGGTTAAGAACCCTTAAAATAGTAAAAAAAAGTGCTAAAAAACTAAAATTTCACCTTTTCGAAAAAGTTGTTTGGGGCAAATCCGGTTGTCTGTGAGGGAAAAATTAGCTATTTAGGTCAAGTCTGTCTGTTTGTGAGTTAGGTCTGCCTATTTTTGGGTCAGGTCCGCCTATTTGTGGGTCAAGTATGCCTGTTTGTGGGTTAGGTCCACCTATTTGTGGTTAGGTCCGCCCCTCCGTGAAATTTTTTCCAAAAAACACTTTATGCAATCTAGGGAAGGTAGGTCCGCCCCTGGGAAAGGTCAAGTCTTCCTGTGGAGGGCGGGTCCACCTATCTGTTAGGTCAGGTCTGCCCAAGTAGGTCGGGTCCGCCCCAGGAAGGTCAAATCCGGCCCTGTGTGGGTCGGGTTCGCCCTTCTGTGACCTATACCTACAAAAAGTCAAAAAATAGAAAATGTGAAAGCAAGAGACCCGTTTATGGGTCCCACCGGGTGTGCCAGATATGTGATAGGTCGAAATTAGGTGTTAGAAAATGAGCAGCAAGCAAAGTAATGCAAAATAATACTAAAATAACCTACACCTCAAGATTAGCCTAATTGGATTCAAGACAAAATAAAAACAACAAATGAAATGTTATACCTTGTGTTAAATTGATCCTTTGGTTGGACCTTCGATATTTTGTGTGTATGCTCCTTGGGTGGCACAAGATGCAAGCTAGGTGATGATATGATAATGGATGCAAGTGGGTGCAAGCATGTCAATGGCTAAGTATAAATTCTAGAGAAATTTTGCAAGAGTTTGGCTACAATGCATGATCTCCCCCCAAAATGAGAGAAAAGAAGGGGTATTTATAGAGAATTTAGAATTCTCTAAGGAAATGGATGGTCAAGATTGAGCCACCAAGATCAAGATGTAGGGCTAAGGTGAGTTGAGAACTCACAAGCCCTCACATCTTGACATGTGGCATGTGATATGGCCCTAAAAAGGTGATGTGTACATGAGGTGGAGTGGTAGTACATGACATGGAGGGGGTACATAGTACCTTGGGATTGGGACAAGATCTCTTCATAAAGGAGGTACTTGTCCCCATGTGGGTTAGAAGACAAGTGGGGAATTAAAAATTCCTCAAATATCCTTATGGGGATGAGAGAAAAAATTTAAAATTCTTTTAAATGCATTAGGGGATTAAATGTGAATTAAAAATTCACATAGGGAATGGAGATGTCTTGTCCAAAAAGAGAAAGCATTTAATAGGGTTGACTCAATTAAGTGATTAAGATTGTGCAAGTACTTGATTAGACTAATCAATGAAGATTAGAAGAGGGTTAGATTTCACATGTGACTTGATGTGACAAGTCAAAGATCACATGGGGAAGAGAAAAATGAATTTAATATTCCTTGGAAGGATAAAAGGAATAAAAATTCCTCGAGAGGTTGATTAGGCTAGTTAGTGAAGGATTAGAGGAAGGTTAAGTGGCTAAGAGAGATTAGAGGCCAACTTGCAAAATTTGGAGGATGTGACACATCCTAATCAAGGATTAGGCATGTGCACATCCCTAATGATGAGATTAGAAAATGGATTAGGATTGGATAAAAATGATGGAGAATGTGACATAAAGGGAATGGCATATTTATTTAATTCATTTGATGAAAGGGGGAAGGTATTTAATTATTTAACTACATACCTTAGGGATTAGAAGAACTTTAGAGGGATTAATTAAATAATAGTGATATTACTTAATTAATGTGGATAAGGGGATGTTTAGACGAAAGGGAATAAATTTGGATAAATTAAGTGTCCAAATTTAGGTGTCTACAGTCCATATCCCTCGAGAGTGGAATAGGGTAGCATACTACTTGGCTAAATGGGATTTTCAGCAAATGGGAGATTGGATGGTTGAAGATCAAGAGCAATCATCTTGAATCATTCCCATAATTTAGATAGATTAATTCTTGAGGATATAACTAGTTAATTATTTGATGGGACTGGGTTCTTGTTGGGATAGTTCTCCCTTTGGTTGAGGCCATTTTGGGTGTTTATGGCTTATGATCCCTGGTTTGGTTGTGTTTAAGGCCTTAGTTGATTTGCAAGTTTGTTTCCTATTCACTTAATAAATTTGTACCCCTTTTTAAAAAAAAAAAAGATAAATGCTCAAAGATAAATGATACCTATGCTTGATAATGATAATACTAACTTGATTTCTTGATAAGTCTTGATAATTCTCTTGATAATGCTTGGAAATGGTCTTGATAATGCTCTTGATAATGCTTGATAGTACTCTTGATAGTAATCTTGATAATGCTCTTGATAGTAAAAGTGCTAGAGAGACTCTTGATAATAAAAAGTGCTAGAGGATATGAATGAATGGAAGCTTTTCTTTTATATGCTTCAATTGATATTTGATCAGTAGTGGAGATTAATTAGAAAGATCAATGAATAGGAAAATTCAAGAAAGAGAAGGAGCTAAATTTGAATTTTTATGAAGGAGAGAAAGTAGAAGAATTAAATAGATAAATTTATTTAATTTAAAATGATATTTAGAGAAATAAATATTTATTTATTTATTTTAGAGGAAAATATTTAATTTAAATAAATAAATTATTTTAATTTATTTCAAAGAGGAGTGTTAGCTAATAATTTTTTTTTAAAAATTATTTAATTAATATAGATATGATAAAAAGATTAAGATAATTAAATAATATGGATGGAAGGGGGGAAATATTAGCTTAATTAAATCATTAAATATTATTTAATTAATTATGTAGATAGAAGAAATGATAAAGATAAAAACAAAAATGCATTAGTCATTTTTAGGTGTCAACGATTACAATTGTATGAACATGTGACTTGATAAAAGAGTGCAAACCATTTTTTAACCATTGAACAAAATAAAGGATGGTCCTAGCATTGTTTGAGATGCTAAGGTGGCACATGGAATGTTGCATAAAAGAGATAAATACATAAAATATATTGACAAGTGAGCATCCAACCTCACACCTTGCATTTTAAGATGATGAAAAAATGAAATAGATATATAGTTAAAAACCTATTTGACATCCTAGATAGAAAGGTAGTAGGTTGTTAGATAGTGTAGCACAACTTGTCATCAATGATATAGGAAATATGTATCTTAAATGGTAATGCTAAAATTATAGTATAGCACATCAAAGTCCAACATCAAAGTATAGAAGGTTAGCAATCCTAACTAAGATAGCCTTTCTAGATTTAATCTCCCTTATATTCTTCTTATTATCATTACCATTGTAGTATAATTGGCACAAGAAAATTTGGCATTGGAGGGTCCAAGACAAACATTTGTTTAATTTAGTTGATTTATTTATCAGACCTGCAATTCAAGCTTGTCATTGCTTGCATGTGCTTGAATGGGTTATTTTAGTATAGTGCATTTACCTCTAATTTGTACTCTGGTGATATGGTTCTTCCACTCTTCTCATGCCCAAGTCAATTTCCATTGCTACATATAGTGAAAGTTATCTACATAGGTCAATTTTTTATTAGTTAAGTCATTTGGATTATCACAAATTATGTTAAGTTGAGTTGTTTACAATGTAATGCTTATCATAGATCTAGGATTATATTGCTTATATGAATTTACACGCTTTCTTTTGGCCCTCCTTTATCCTTGGGCCTTCCATAAATATGTAATGTATCCTTTAAGCTCTCTTCCATTGATTTTCTCCATGTTTCCTTTGCAAGCAAAGTAGGAACAAGGGCATTCAAATTTGGATCCATCACCTAACCACTCAAAGCAAGGGTTATGATTTCCCAATATTTAGGTAAAGAGAAAAGTAAAAATATACACACATTCTCCTCATCTATCTTAACATCAATTGATCCTATCTGACTCAAAATTAAATTAAATACATATATTTTTTCTACTGCAAAGTTCCCATCTTTTAATTTTAATTAGTATAATTCTTTAAAAAATTAATTTATTTACTATACACTTTGATTGGTATATATAATTCTAAAATCATGGTCATAAAATAATATTAAATTGTATGCATATTCAAGAGTTGAAGTATTACATATTGTAGAAACCTAATTTGTCCATACCCAACCACATTTAATTTTCCCTATCTCAACTATTAAATAATTAATTAATTAATTCATCCTTTACCTTTATCTCTCACCCTTAATTAAACAAATATATCTTAACCTTATCCCCCAAATCCTCCAACTAAATCAATTAAGTAATACCTACTTAATTAATTGATTTAGGCTAATTAATCTAAATTATTATTTTCTCTAATATTTAAATCCACATCACCTTTAATCCTTTTTAATTTAATCCCAACCATTAAATCCATCTACATGGATCAAAATCTAAATTTTTCATCACTTGACTAGTATCCCTACCTCCTCATGCTCCCACATATGTGAGCAAGTCTACTCACCATACTCCTTTCTCACACATGTGTGAGCATGCTCCTCTCACATTTGTAGCTACCCTATCTCTTACACATGTAGTGCTCACACGTGTGAGCACACCTACTCTTGTCTCCTTGTGACACTTTTCAAAAGCCTTTAATCCATGCCTTATCTTCTTCAAATCCCAACCCTCCATCAATCAATGCATCTTGGCCATTGAATTTTCTCTTAAAAAATCTATAAATTGGAAGCATTTCATCCCATTTTCATATCCATTCTTATGCTATTATTATGTTTTCCATTTGATCATCTACTTCTATGTTATCATTATGCTACCATTTCTTGATCTACCATCTTAATCCCAACATCATGCTATTGATATACTAAGCAACCACATTCCACCATCCATCAACATATCAAAAAGAGCACATCCACTGAAGCATTTGGATGCATTCCACTTCTGTTGAATCAAAGGAGCAAAGAAGAAACAAGGTAAAATGTTCCATTATTACATTAGAATCCTTATGTTCCACCCCTTCATTATTTTCTTGTCTTCACATATAATAGAACTAATTAGATTGCCTATGGATATTGTCAAGTAGAAATCATCTATAATAATTTTAGAAAACAAATGTGTTGCCAATGTCTTGCAATTTTCTATGAAGATTGGAATTTCTCTCTTCCTATTGTTGCATCTACTTCATCCTTCAAGGTTTACTTCATTTTCCCACTACTTGGATGTATTTCATCATCTAGAAAAAATTGAGTTAGTATTGTTTGTATTAATGTTTTTCCTACATGCTAAAATTACTTAGATGGCATAAGTTTAATTTTTAAAAAACCTCAAAACAATGGAAACAACTACACAAACACACTAGACACCAAGCATGGCCAACCATATAATTCCAACATGCTCTCCAACTAACCACCACAATTTAAAATAACACTAGTTGCACAAGACAAACATTTCACTTTACAATTAAAGTTTTGACTATGATTTCCCTTCTTTGAAAAACAAAGGTTTGAGAATCTCTTCCAAAACATATGAATCCACATGTAATGCAAAAACACCCTCCTCTTAAACTTATAAGCTCAATGTGAATGCAAAATGACTACAAGTAAACAAAAGGCTAGGTACAATAAAATCATGGTAACAAAATTTTGAATAAAGAAACATATAAATACTAAGAAGCCACAAAGAGAAAGCAATAATTTTGCTAAATTTTTGTTCATTGGTGTTGCAATTGATACTACTAATCTACATAAACAATAAAACTCATTTTAAAATGATTCTCATTGAAGCCTATCAATCTACTCTACTCTAAAAGAAATTACTCAACAAAGAAAGAATTGAGAAAAGCAAGATTATTGGAGAAAAGTGTCATTCTTGTTCCCATCTTTTCAAGTGGTTATGTACACTGTGCTTGGCATTTAGAAGAATTGAAACAAATGAGAAAGTGCAAATCCACATTAATTATCCTGCTTTTATATTTCAATCCTTCAAATGTTTGTTATCTTGGGAAGGATAAGGGCACTAAAGGATAGTGCATATGCGCCTCTATCTAGGAGGGGCATGCATATAAATTACAAACAAATCAATAGTCTATTAAAACTATTAGGATTTATCGAAGGTATAGCCACCATGTCTACATGTCAATCTACACTGATATCCTTGTCAATGCACTGGCTACTAATTGGTCCTCGTATCTCAACGTTGATATATTCATATGCTTGTGAGCTTCCAACATCATAAACAAATGACTCTAACTACCAAATGACAAGAAATCATGAGACTTTATAACGAGAAGCCCACAATACTTAAGTGCTATCAAATAGTTCACACATTGTCAATGGGTATCTATTTGATGATGCTGAGTACATAAACTCAATGTGATTGACTTTTGATCAACTATTTCACACCAACAATCCAAAGATGACACGTGTTCATAAAGAACTACGTTGAACAGGACACTTTTTGCTCAAACCCATTACACACTGAAGTACGGTTGCTAGTCTAAGAATTGGTGGTCGAATCGAATTTGGCAGGAGGTCAGCCAAGCCCGCCGACTGGCTTACCTTGTAACTGTCGACATTTGCATTTCTTTCTTCCTGAAAAAATGCTTCTGTGTGTTTAATTCAAATTTGAAGAAACAAAATATTTTCTTCCAAAAGGGCGGCTGCAATCATCAGACGGAGCAGGCTAAACCGAAGCTTTGATTAGAAATTGCAGAGATGCTTAGCAATAATTTCCACTGTTGCAAAGAAAAACCTTAACAATAAACATAATTTTTCGATAATTCATTGCATACTTTAAAAAGAAGAAGTAAAATTTGATCATAAGCTGTATTTCCATGGTGTTTATGTAAGACAATTACTTGACGCACAACTTTTCTTCCACCACTGATCTTGGTACATTCAAAGAAGCTGCTGTTTTCAAACATATATTGATTTTAATGATGGTTTGCTCCGAGCAATGACGATGAATAGCATAGCTCTAAGCAATTTGAGGAAGAAGATGAATGGCCTAGAAAAGGAGGGCAATTTCAAGGACGCCTTCCAAATTACAGAAGCTCAATTGGATTATTGTAGCTTTGTCTCTCTCTTGCAGTCGTGCGTTCAGAAGAAAACCTTACCGCAAGGAAAAATCATCCATGCCCACATCTACAAGAGGGGATTCACAGACAGAAGGCTGTTATGGAATACGCTCATCAACATGTACGTCAAGTGCGGGAATTTGGTTGATGCACGCAAAGTGTTTGACAAAATACCTCAACGAGATGTCTGCTCATGGACTGTCATCATTGCTGCTTATTCAAGGCAGGAACCTGCTGAAGAGGCACTGAAACTTTTTCGCAAAATGCAGAGCACAGGCGTCCAACCTAACCAGTATACGTATGCCAGCATTCTGTTGACGTGTGCCAACATGGCATTGCTAGACCAGGGTGTGGAAGTACATGAGCAGATTCTACGAAACGGGTTTGAGTCTGATGTAGTCGTGGCTACGGCTCTCATCGACATGTATGCAAAATGCAGGAGCATAGATAAGGCACACCAACTGTTTGACAAAATGTCTCATCGAGATGTGGTTACATGGAATGCTATGATTACAGGATATGCGCAGAATGGGCTCGTTAATCAGGCCCTAGAGCTATTCCAGAAGATGCCTCAGAGAGATGTCTTCTCTTGGACAGGGATGATTGCAGGACTTGGGCAGAATGGATACGCTGACGAGGCAGCAAAGCTCTTCAACCAAATGCCCCACAAGACCATTGTCTCCTGGAATGCAATGATTGCAGGATTCGCGCTTAATGAGCATGGTGATGAAGCTCTTAAGCTCTTTCATCAGATGCAATCCTCAGGTGTGCAACCCAACTCAAATACCTACTTAAGCATTCTCTCAGTATGCGCAAATTTGGCAGCTCTGGATCAGGGTATGCAGATGCATGAAAAGATAATGACAAGTGAGTTTCAATCGGACGTTTCCGTGGTGAATGCTGTGATAGACATGTATGCAAAATGTGGGAGTATACAGAAGGCACGGGAAGTGTTTGACAGAATGCCTCAAAGGAATGTTGTCTCTTGGTCAGCTATGATTGGAGGATATGCCATGCATGGCTGTGCCAAGGAGGCCCTCAAACTGTTTCAGGAAATGAAGCTCAATGGCACCAGCCCGGACCATATCACTTTCGTTAATGTTCTCTCCGCCTGCAGCCGAGCAGGCTTAGTGGAAGAGGGTTCCCAATGTTTTACTTCTATGAGTGAAAATTACAATCTCGTACCTAAAATGGAGCACTATAGATGCATGGTTGATCTCCTTGGACGTGCTGGCCGTCTGGAGGAAGCTCGGGACTTCATAAGAAAAATGCCAATAAAACCTGATGCTATTATGTGGATTTGTTTGCTCAGTGCCTGTAGAGTTCATAACAATGTAGAGCTTGCAGAAAGTGTGGCTGAACATATCTTGAAGTTAGATCCAACAAATCCTGCACCTTACGTGCTTTTAACAAATATCTATGCAGCAGCTGGCAGGTGGAGTGACATTGCAAGGGCAAGGAAGATGATGAAAGATAGGTGTTTGAAAAAGACACCTGGACGTAGTTGGATTGTGATCAACAAGCAGGTGCATGCTTTCTTTGTAGGAGAAGGGTGCCCCATATGAACGCATGGAACCTATAATGTGGCTTGGGAGATTAAGATAGTCTGGTATCCTCTTGAAGGTTTACATGGAAAAACTTGTTTTTCCTCATAGTAAGAAGCCATTTATTAATCTAAGATCTTCATTTATGGAATTGGGAAACAAGTCCACAAAACTTCGGTGGGACTCAAGGGCCTGAGTGAACTCTTTTGCCAAAAACTTCCTGGGACTTGCAGTCAGCCCAATTCTTTTATTGGAATCATGGTGGGCTGCACAGCATCCATGTCAAAAGTTGTTTGAGTGTGCACTGAACGTCACTCTGCAACCAAAGGCGCCTACAACATTAGGCTAAATATAACCAGCAAAAGCCTTCTAGTTGGAAAGTGGTAAAACTTCTTGTCGTGACTCGAACCTGAGACATTTTGCTTCCAGGGCTACAGCTCACCAATCCCCTATCACTTCATGAACATTACAAAAATGGTAAAAATGTGTCCTATTGTTAAAAGGCAAAAAATTGGAAAGCATGTACCACTACCGGACAACATTGTTGTGCCTTACAATGTTTTTGAAGGGATGTCAACCGTTGCTGTGATTTCAGCAAGAGGAAACTGCCGACCTGCATTTGGTACAGGGAAAGGTCAAGTATACAACCAGCACAGGTTCAAAAAATTATTGGATAGTACCATTCTGTAAAAAAAAATTCTCTAGATTGCTTTGCTAAAAATTGCTTGGAGACATCTATTGGTACCATCAGTCTAGCAAGAGCAAATTACCCAACCAATGCCAAGTGAATGGATTAACATCCCTAATGCAGGCTGGGTGATTTATTGCAGTGGACCTGCCATTAGGTATGCAATCGGTGCAGTCTCAAAAGTTTCCATCTTTGGAGGACTATTGATCATTGTAAGTAAGCAAGCTCTATATAATGCCTTGCATTTCGGGTAGCTTAAACATGTTGTCAACAGCAAGGCATCAACAAGTTTTACGATCAATCTGCTAAGGATGCAATGAAGATTTAGTGTCTACTGTTGGGATTCATTGGAAAAATTTGTGGGAGAACAATCTCCTGAATGTAAAGATATCGAGATAGATTTATGAACCGAATATATTAAAAACTATTGCTTTAGATTTCAAATCTTAGTAAATATTGTAAGGGAGAAAGTATACCCTAAGCTGTAGAATTCTTTTCTTCTTTTACTAGATGTTAATCTAAGTCTAGAACTTGATGGTTCAGATAATATAAATCAAACCTAAATCAATATCGATGGCTGAGTTACATACAAGATATGTAAAATGAAGTGTGCACAAACAGCTATGGGGAATGGATCTAACTATTCTGAGCTTCTGGATTGATTTGATCCTAATGGATTTCCATGATTTTGTTTCGCAGGCCTACAGACCTATGAATTCTGCTCTGTTGAAGGACACCTTTGGGGATTTGCTATGCAAGGATTGAAGTATGATATTTCCTTGCACTAGATGCAGATTCTATCCTTTGGAATGATGATACAAACTAAAATGATTCTTTACAATTTTTCTTTATGCAAATTTTGATTCTAAAACTGATGATCTACCCAGATGATGATGTTTTGAATTTGTTATGATAATGACCTAGGATGTATCTTTAAAAATGGCAACCTATACCTCGACTTGAGAAATTTAGCATGTAAGCTGATATACAATGGTTACACTTTTTTTAATTGGGTCAGCTCCAAATTAGTAGCAAGTGGATTTGAAATTGGGGAACATAATCATGCTAGTGGTCACATCTAGGAAGTGGATATGGGTGGTGGATGAAATGAGTAGATGAGTGTGAGTCAAAATGGGCAAATGAATGGATTGGCAACAGGTTATATCAGTTTTCACACATAAATAATCTGCGTTGAATGCTACATTGACACATCTCAAGACATGACTAAATTGATCGCAAAAATAGAGGGGAAAAGTATGAAGTATGCACATTTCTGTTCTACAGTTTGCCCCATCTAGTGTGCATGTAAATCTAATTTTATCATGCATGCTGAAGTAAGATAAATGAACAAGTAATTAAACTATTTTCAAAAGGATACATCTTGGAATGGGAACTTATTTTCTCCATATTCTCCATGAAGTTGTTTCTGCAAATCTACACACATATACACAACAACTCATTAGTTTCACCTGATTCATGTATAATTGTAAAAGCATTGTAATGACTTGGCAATGAATGCATTTCCATATCAATCTTTCAAAGTGAAAACCAATCCACAAGGAATAAGGAGAGGGTTCATGGAGTTGTGACCAAGTTGGCCCCCATGAACCAAAATAAAAGAGGTGTGTTATGGTTCTCAAGGAGTTGTAACCAAGTTGCCCCCCTAAATCTATGCATAGATGAATAAAAAATATGAACACACATTGTGTAGGGTTATTGAGGAGTTGTAACGAAGTTGCCCCCTCAATCTACACAACATGAGGTCAAGCAAAAGGAAAAAGTAAGAATCTTGTGTATAGGGTTGTTAAGGAGTTGTGAATGAGTTAGCCCCCTCAATCTATGTATGGAAAAACCTCCAAAGAAATATTCGGAGTATGTCTACTCCCCACCCTATTCAATTTATATGAATGCATCATAATGAATATGATTTGAGGAGAGTAGCTTGTAAAGTGGATATGCGAATCAATTTGTTGTCCCTAATCACAACAAGAGGATATCATGGAACACAACAAATTAAGGGTAAATATTAATTGCTCCCAGTTTCCCCCCAAGTATGAGTCCAACGGTTCATATAAATAATAAGAAACGTAAGAAAAATCATACAAGTAGATATCATAAGGATAAGATCTACATGTAAGTGTAATTGGTAGTGCATACCATGAAAAAATGTAAGCATGCAAGGGCAATAAATGTCATCAATATCATTCTCCCCAAGGGAGAGCTAACAATATTCTATGGTTATCCTTTTAAGATATGAATCGAAGGAAATAGGGGTGTGATCCACCTTTTAGGAGATGGAACACACACAAGAGGGGGGGTCCTCCTATTTCACTCTAGTTCATTGACAGAAACCCTAGAGATCTCAAACTAATGGTTCAATTGAGAGAAGGGGTTTGCTATAAGGTCTCCTTGGGCGTGATTAAAGACAAAAAAGGGTTCACCACTAAGCAAAGGCTTAGAAAGAAGGAAATATAAATGATATGTGAATCTAACAATGTGACCTAGAATATGAAACTTCAAATCAAAATAATAAACTGAGAATGAACAAAGGGGCATGTGGAAAGCTAAAGAAGCACTGAACAAGGTCTATAATCCTAAAATTCTAACTTTTAATGCACACTGGGACTCATATGCCAGCGGGGGTGATTCAATATCAATTTAGGGTTTTGGGTTGAATCTAAAATCTGCAACTAGTAAACCAAGATCTACATAAAATCTCTGAAAAGTGGTATACTAGGACTCATATGCCCAAGGTGGCGACTTGGTCCTAGTATCAGGGTTGATCTAAAACTTTGATATCCTTTAGTGATCTCTTGTAGCTTCACTCCCTTCCAATCTTCAAGTCTGAAACTTTGAATTCTGACCTATAGGTGACTTTTTGTAATCTTGCAAGGAAGGTGACAACTTTGCAACTTTGACAACTTTCTCCAATCTTGATCTTCAATGGATCTTCAATCTAAATCTGCAAATCACACATCAAAGAGAGGGAAAAATGTTGTTTTGTTAGTGGATAGGGGTTTGCCTTGGTCAAACCTTGTTTTGGTAATCAAACCTTGATATGAAAAGAAATAGAATGAAGGAATGATGAATGAAAAAATAAGCTATGTTGCAACTCACCAAACCCTTGGAGCAAAGGCTGCAATCTTGTATGAAATGGCTAGCATGAGTGTAGATCTTGATTCTTTATTGTATATTAAGAATCTTGACTTGAATGCTTGCTTGAATCATGAAAACCCTACATCACAAATGTTAGCTCAAAAACAAACATGATGCATGATGACTTTGACATGATGCTTGAATCTTGATTGTAGCTCCAATGCTTGATAATCAACTCTTGAATGCTCTTGAATTCTCCTAATCTCATAAACTTACTATAGGAATGCTTCATCAATTTTTCTAGGAGAAAATATGTGAAATAACTTTGTATTTATACTTGTTTATGCCAAATTTCTTGAAATTACAACACTATAAGTTGACACTAGATCTAGGAGAATAAAACCCCGCCAAGAATTTGAATTTAAAATAGGTGCAAGCTAAGCGGGACTCATACGCTAGTTGGGACGTATGAGTCCCAATAGCCTAGGATTTGGACACAAATTTCAAGAAATGTTAAGTTCTATGCCAAATTTAGGTTCATGCCCCAAAACTTAGGTGGGACCCATACACCCAAGGTGGTGTATGAGTCCTAGATCACTAAATATGGGACACACAACCCAAAATCATGAGTTATGATTGGTCATTTGATATGTGTCGGGATTATCCTCATAAAGATGCTTTAAATAAGGCTTGTGGATGCAAAATAGGACCAAATAAGGCATAAAGAAGCCTAATTTTAGTAGGGAGGGCCCAAACAAGTGTGAAAATGTAAAGGGATACATTTTCCTACACTATAGGATATAACTAGGGAATGCTCACATGTGAGGAAGCCAACCATATTAATGAAATGAAAATTCATCATCAATTGCTACGTGTAATAATGCCATTGAAAATGCAAGGAAAAAAAAAATGGCCAGATGTGGAAATGGGTAAATATTGAATGTCATAATGAGTGTGCTATCCCCAATAAGCAATAATTTGCAATTATGATACATCATAAAGTAAGAAGAATCATGCATGGTACTATTTTAGGTGCATAATATTTTTTGGATCCAAAAGAACTTTTCCTTCCATTGTGGATAATCAATAGACACTAAAGCTATAATTTGTACAACATAAGTTTCCTATCAATCAGGATAGAAATTTCCTTAACCTTTGACTTTTACAAATGGATCCTGTAGATCTTCTATAAGAATTAAATCACCAATTTAAAATTTTCTACATGTCATACACTAATTATGTCCACACATTTCAATTGCCTATAGTAGACCTTAAGGTTTTCCAGTGCATTTACCTACTTTCAACAAGTACTTCTAATTCTTACATTATTTTCTCTCAACATGTATTATCATCAATAATGTTGTGGGGAGAAAGTCACAATGAAGACAATTTTAAAATTCAAGAGACATTATAGAATAAGCACAATAAATTAATGAATATGATGTTGCAAGGTGTGTGCCCTTGGTCTCCTTGTGTTGTGTAGTGCAACACTTGGGTTCATGACATGGTTTAAGCACCTCCTGTGGATTCATTGACTCTGGCGGTAGTATCAAGCATTAATAGGTAGATCTTTTGGTGCAACAACAACCATCTTTGCAACAATTGGTATTAAAGCCTGGTTCATAGGTTCAAACCCCTCACTTGCACTGGGGGGGATTGTTGCAAGGTGTGTGCCCTTGGCCTCCTTGTGTTGTGCAACACAATGCTTGGGTTCGTGACATGGCTTAACCGCCTCCCGTGGAGTCATTGACTCTAGCAGTTGTATTGGGCATTAACAGGTTGATCTTTTGGTGCAACATCAACCATCTTTGTAACATATGTGGCGTGACTTGTGGGGGTACAAATGCTCATATGATATGCCTAGAAGACAAGTGTTGAATGAGTATACCAATTTGTACTCTTTATTAGTTATGTTTTGTAATATTTTCTCAATTATTTTATTTGTATCTTCAAACTAGCCATTACTTTATGGATAGAAGGGGGAGGAGAATCTTAGATGAATATGAAACTTAAACATGTTCTCTTGTCCATGACAACAATAGTGGGAAGCTCAACTCAAGAAATTTTCTTCATGATGAATTTGCAAATATTAGAGGTTGTGGTGGATTTTAAAGGAGCAACCTCAACCCATCTAGTAAATTAGTATGTAGCAATAATAATGAAAATGTATCCATCAAATCTTGTAATTATAATTCTCCTTAACAAATCGAATCCCTAAACAACAAATGACCAAGGTGAAGTGTATGGTTGAAGTACTTAAGAAAACATAGTTTTTAGATTGCTATGGTGTAGCCACAAGATACTTTGTTTGTAGTGCTCCAATAATAGCTCATAGACAATAGCTTGTGAATAGAAAATTTTCCATTAACATGACCCCCACAAATGCCACATGGGGCTCTTGAAGTGCAATAGGATTTTCATCATTACTAAGACATCAAAATAAGATACCATTATATTTACAATAATAAAACACATGAGCAATAAGTAAATATTTCACAAATTTATTGTGAATGCATATGCGAGTGTTTATGTAGAAGTTATGAGGGAATGCCCTTGTGTCAAGGAAATTTTGAACATTTAAAAACCATTCCTCAGTAGTATTTATAGTACAAGCATGATAATATTTATCATAAATAATTTATAGTTTTTAACTTATGGACAATTTGATTTTTGTGTTAATTGTTGCTCACACTTATGGAGGAATCAATCACTTTCCAAGGATAGGGAAATATCATCATGAGGTAGATTGATCAACTCATCAATAAAGAGTGAGTGATGATAGGCCAATTGCTAAGAATGGATAATCTCTCCTTCATGTTGAGCTAACTAGACCTAGGAGTGTGGTCCTAGAGGCAATATCTAACAAGAGTTAATCACACTTAGAGATATGCAAATATACTAACTACAATAGTATTTAGATTTATGTCTAGCCCCAAAATTTATCACTAGACTAGGACTAACAATCTACATATATAACTTCTATCAATTTGATAAAGTTATGTTAGAAATTATTCTCTATAATAAAAATATTATGGAATTCTTTAGATGTTTTCATTGGGAACAATTTTGAATCATGAAGTGTATATAGACTACCTTTCTAGTCATAACTACTAGTTAGTGATATTATTTTTTAATGGTCCATTGAGGATAAACACTTCTAGGACCGATGCCTTATAGTGGGTTACAAAGTCATAGATGACTATAAGACACAACACATAGAAATGATAAAAGAGACATTAAATTTAAACATGTTTAATAAATCCTCTCCAAACTTTCAAAAATCTACATACAATAAGAAAATGATCATTACACACAATGTCTACAATGTATTAAAGTGTTGCAAAACTTCTTAAATCAATATTACATTTGTAATGCTACTTTTCTCCCAAGGTTAATTAAGTACTTGAAGAAGATTTAAATATGGTTGATACTAGAGTTAACATAATTTTCAATATGTAATGTTATCAAAATAAATATAAATAACAATCTACACCATACATGTGATAATTTATAAGAACTCTAAAAAAAGAATTAACATAATAAATTGAATAACACAACCACATGATTTAGTCAAATTAACATCATAATCATAATATTCCAATATATTTTAATATCAATGGTTTTCAATACTTATCTAAATCATAGCTCTTGGAAAATTTATTCTCACCCTAGGAAATTTGAGTGGTATTGACTCTTGCTATGACGCAATTAAGAGGGAACATGTAAAAACATAGTATGTGCCTACTCACATTGTGCATATTTGCACAAATCCCTAGCTAGGACAATCCTGGGTGAACTCTATACCTTGAGTTAGACACTTTCGTGTTCCACTTCTCAAATGCCCATAGCCCCACCAAACCACTTTCTTCTTCTTAGAGTGATCTCCATGCCCCTTTCCAAGTTTCACATAAATTCCCTACATAAGCCTTAAGGGGTGTTTTTCATTCCATCAAACCCTTTCACAAAGGTTACCTTTAATTATTATCTGATAAATATAATTATTCATCTCTTTTAAAAGAGTTTCTATAAAAATTCTTCATGTTAATTTCTATTTTAACCAAATGATCATATCATCTTATATTTTTTCATCTCCTTTTATTGCTTTCATAACTTCATTTTTATTTTGGAAAAATGTTTCATAACAACATTCACACCAACAAATATGGTGAGATAAAACCATAAACTACGAAGAACCTATCACACTTCATTGCTTAGAAGTATTCTTAAAAATCCGCAAATAGCCAAGGAGATATTTAGTTACAAACATCTAATACATGATCATTACCTCTTCATGATTTACAAGATGAGCTACTCTAATGGTGACTGGACATGTAGAGATTGGAGCCCTAGGTCTTACTTAGGATTGTAGTCACATGGAAATGGAGAACTGACTAACTATTTTGAATAATAAATGAATTAATATTTATAGCACTTTGTTAGCTGAATACTGATGCAGGAGTATCTAGGTCCATCAGCAATCCTACTTCACCCAAAAATATTTCAATTTTTTATTTTTGTTTCAATTTATTTTTTGTTACATTTGTTGGCCTCCTACAATGATCTAACAACTAAGCCCATAAAGTTGTGATTCAGAGATTGGACATCTAATCTGAATAGCTATCTTAATCACCATGAAGGTGCATTTAACTTATCAACCCAGGGACGTAGACTTGAAATGGGTTAGCACAATATGTGCACTAGGAATCCCAAAGTAGCCACATTTATTCTACAATTAAGAAAGACATAATGCTGAAAGTAAATTGCTTGGAAAGAAATAACATAAATGATGAACATCAACCAACAACTATACTAAGTTGAAGTGCATGACAAAAATGAAAATCTGGGCAAACAAATAGGAAACTGTTATGTCTGCTTTGGCTGCAAGAACAATCACAGAATGGAATTCTATTGGTCACAGGAACAAACAGTGCTAGATTTTAACTAATTGCTAAACATAAAATAATAACTAAACTAAAGTATGGAATGCTCACCGAGTGGCCCCCCTTGGATGAGTATCCCTTAAGATAAATGTAAACTCAAATGTGTGAACATATAACTTCATCTTATTCATTGGAAAACATAAGTACAAACGAAAAACATAATTGTATTATTGAAAAACTAATAATCTGAGTACATCATCAAATTAATCAACCCCCTGAGAAGGAGCATTTGAGTCTTATTTATAGGAAGAAAAGCTACTAACTAACTACCTAGCAAGGCGGTCAACTCCAACAGATTAGGAGGACGCCACATTAGGGAAAGCATAAAAAGTGGAGAGGAGGTTATGCATGCGTGGAATTTGGTCAAGCATGTTTACCTTAATGCAGATTTAGCACAACAATAACTCCTATATTCTCTTAACAAACAATTAAAACCAGTTCCAAGGAGGTTATAAATCTTTGATTTAAACTATGAATCTCTCTCTTGTTGAGAGTCTTCCCTTCATTTGACCTTTGAATGATCACCTTGTTGACTTTGATGGCGAGTGACCAACTGGAAAAATATTCCTCAATTTTGTAGGCTTCTAATTATATCTGCATAACAATATTAGTACGCACAACAATTGCATATCTATAACTAAAAGTAACATTCATTAATCTGCATGTAAAATTAACATAGATAGTTCATATAGCATGTCAATGTCATTAAAGATTACAAAAATAAGCTTATCCCCAGTGTCTATGGTTTTGAGGAAATATCATAAAAAGGTCAACATCCAAGTAACAAAGTCTATGAAAACTACAACAAATAGATAATAAACTCCATCAAAACTGAGTCATAAACTGGACTCATCACTCCCCCCAACCTAAGGCTTTGTTGGTCCTCCAACAAAGGAAGGTTTGTTCTTTTTCTTGGTTAACACTCTGAAATTCGCAACTGCCAGCTGTCCTACATCAGTTCTTGCAATGTGTGAATTAGAATCCCAATAGAACCCTTGTTGTCTATCCAATCTGCTCCATCTTTTTCTTTCTACAGCTATATCACACTGGTAATACCTGAAATTTGGCATAGTCCATAATAGGATAGGTGGCTAAAAAGTTAGTGGGAGCAAAAATTGTCCTTTTGTCCTTCCAATCTATATATTTCTATCCACTCTTTTACATGTTATAGCATAGTTTTGTAGAGAGTGAGGCTCAGCTTGTTTTAATTCATCAGTCAGAATATTCCACTTCTGTACCAAATATACCTTTACAAATTCTCTTATGGTTTTTTCTACCTCCTCATATTCTCTATAAACTACTTATCTCTCTCAAGCAGGATTGTATTGCCATAGCTTGGTCTGTAAAGAATTATGTGCCAATCATTGAAAATGTCCCCTGGATTTCTAGATTGAGCCCTAATGGACAGGGAAGTGTTGGATTCTATTTGCCTATATGCCCTAAACTGTTGTCCCCAACTAATCTCATTCTGTATCTAGGACATAAATGCCCTTAATTAGGCATCCCCAAAATATAACAAAGGATTCTAATCATGATCTTGAGACACAACAAAATTATGTAACCAGAATTCACACAACAAATTCTTCATTTTAGGAGGAGCAACCTAATAAGCATTGAAAAATTCAAGAGGAGTCTCAATGGAAGGATTCAAACCTGAAACAATCCTTTCTAGTTTAAAAGAAAGATGTTTCTCCTTCAAATATAGAGCATAGACTCTTGGAGGAGTCTTGCACTCTAATATTTGAGGTACTAGGGCTGCCATATTATCCACTTTCTCTTTTAAAGCAGTAATTTATGCATTCTTATCCTCAGTTTCTTCATCTCTCTTTTAAATTTCCTTCTCCAATCTTTGTTTCTCCTCTTTCTATTCTTCTTCCCTCCTCTATATCTCATTCCATAAATTCATAGCTACCATGTGCATTGAAAAATTAGAGGGCCTATGTATTCCTACCAAAAGTTTTCCTGGCACTGATGCTTGCTCTTCATGTAGCACTGGTTGCAGGGTCTTTGAATATTCAACCAATTCCGACTACAGGGGTACTGACTGTTCTCCCAATTCTAGCTGTAGGGCCTCTTATTCTTGCTCTTGCTCTTGCTGTAGGAACTCTTACTGCAAGAGCTCCTGATTTTCCTCATACTCTTGATTCTTAACTTGTTCAGCGATGGCAACAAGGTCTACCAATGTTACATTTGTTGCTTCCTCAAATATGTTTTTTTCTCCAATTTTCACCTACCCCATTGGGGCCTCTGTGTCCCCTTGTGATTTTTCTCTAGTCCTAGGGCTTTCCTGTGGAGACACACCAAAGGCTGGCCCAATTGTTCTTGATTTTCTAGGAGGGCTCTCATGTCTTTCTTCGCCTACAGGAAGAACAGTGTCAGCTTTTCGTTTCTTAGAGCTTGGCACTTTCTTTCCTGCATTTTTATTTTTAGCTTTACCCTTCCTTATTTTTTCCTCTTTCTTCTATGCCCTAGTTCGAATTAGGATGCCAAGAGAAACATCATCATTAAAATCTGAAGAGGAACTTTCTTTGTCTAAATGAACTTCCTTAGAAGAGCTAATTTCTATGGTTTGTTCAACTGCATGAGGGTTTACACTAGGGCCTGCACCAGAAGTTGAGGTTCTAGGAGTGGCTTCAACAAAACTCACTCTCCTCCTAGCCCTATGAGGTTGAGGAAAAAACCCTAGGTCGCAAATGCTCTGGTCTAATTTGATCAATTTTTAAGAATTCTTCCCAAGTCATTTCAGACACATCATGCCAATATTTTTCAACTAACAATTTGATCAAACAATGGTGGGAAATGGAATTATCCCTACTTTTTTGGGTTTCAACCACCATGATTGAGAGAAAGTGGTATAGTATGTTTGGCACATTCATTCTTCTCTCGTGCCTCATATGATTCGACAGTTTGAAGTGCACAAAATCTAGATTCGACTGATGACCTTCACAGGTAATGTAATTCTCAACACTAATAACTACTTGCTTCCATGGCTCAGGCAGAGAGGTTCTCTTTGCTTCTTGCTTTTCCAAACTTAATGGAGGGTCACTAGGTTTTGTAAATTCAGCCCTAGCTGACCTAGCATCTCTAGAAGCAAGGTAATTTTCACCATTGGCAGGAAACCTTGTAACTTATGCAATCCTTTCTTTAGTAGCCATTACTTCCAACCCTTTTACTATAGCCTTTCCTTTAGACAATTTCTGGGAAAATTCCAACACAACCTCTTCATTAAAACCATTCAACTTCAGGAAATAATCTAACCACCCACAATTTCTGAACTCAGCTTGGCAAGGTGCATCCTACAGTAATACATCATGAACTATGGGTTCATTTTTTATTAACCCACCTCCCACTATTCAACTGTCTACAATTAAACAAGCACTTTTGCAAAATTTCCCTTCCTACAATATTTGTCTAAAAGCTAAACTTCTCCTTCCTGCAACGTTGCTAAATTCTCAATGCCAATGTCGTCTGAATTTTCCTTTTTGGTGACTTAGGATTGTGACAAGAGCAACAAAGGAAGTAAAGGAGTAATAAATGAAATTTATGATCGAGAAAAATGGTGCCAGTTGATATCACCTCACACATGTGAGTCGTCATCTCACTTAGAATTCAAATTGGCTCAATTTAAACTTTGCTGACGTGAACCAACATGGACTGACACGTGGACATGGTATTCACACTTCCCCCCCAACCTAAATTTGAGCATGTGTCCTCACATGTGCGGGAGTAATGATGACTTGACAAGGGCAGAGAATAATTACATGCTATGGAGAATGTCTATATTAATTTAAAACAATTAAATGAATGTACTTATGAGACAATTAAGATATAAAAAATTGATGCACACATACCTAAATTCTTGGAAGATTTGTTGCAAAGATTATGGAGAAAGTACCGGTAACCTTTTTAAGAAGTTAGTTGAGAAATTAATAAAAGTGGAGTGGAATGATGATGGAATGAAGTGAAGTTATGGCAGCGTGATGGAAGAGAGAGAAAGGTGGAGATGAATGGGCGGATGGGTGAATGAATGAAGAAGTGGACCCCCACAAAAGTGGAAGTCTTTATTATGAAAAATTATGTACCTTAGTTAGCAAGGAGGGACACTAGGTCCACTTCCTTCGGCTGCAGGAAGTTCAGGTGTTGCATGTTGAGTGAATTTTTGTAGGAATTCCTCCTTGGAAGTTGGCTTGTGATACAACCTAAGATGATGATTGTTGACAAGCAACTTAAATCTGACTGGGTTAATGGTAGTGAGCTGAAGAACACCATTGGGGAAGACTTCATCAACCTCATATGGTCCTAGCCACCTTTTCTGCAACTTTTCCACATTATCTTGAATACTTTGAGTCGTAGAGTAGTGCCCAGTCTCCTGGCTGGAATTTCTTGTCCCTGATGAATTTGTCATGCCACTTTATTCTCTAATTTTGCACTACCTCTATGTGATGCAAGGCTGCCTTCCTCATTTCATCTAAAGCATTGAGTTGCATGATTATGTGCTTTTGTGCCTCAGAGATATCCATCCCCAAGTCTATTGCAGTCCTAAGAGTCTTATGCTCAAATTCAATGGGCATCATAGTTGTCTTTCCATACAACAATTTGAAAGGAGTGAAGCCTGTGGTTGTTTTCTAGGTTGTCCTATATGCCCAAACAGCTTCTGGTAGCCTGTTTTCCCAATCCTTTCTATGGATAGCTACTGTTTTGGTTAGAATGACTTCAATTTCCCTATTAGTCACCTCAACTTGGCCATTGGCCTAAGGGTGATAAGGAGTAGACTTCTTATGTCTTATGTTGTACTCATTGATTAGTGTTGTAACAAGAGTTGAAGTGAATTGATCCCCTTGATTAGTCACTATCTTGAAATGCCATACTATGTAAAAATATCCTCATAAAGAAATTCTACAACCTTATTATCTCTTGCATGCTTCATGGCCTTAACTTCTACCCACTTGGTTACATAATCATTGCATACTAAGATATAGGATTTACCATTGGATGGAGGATCAATGGGTCCTACAAAATCCAATCTCCACTTGTCAAATGGAGTGATCACTACCTGAGGGTAAAGGGGAATCTCATCAGATTTGGTTGGCATGCCCATCCTCTAGCATTTGTCACACTTTTTTGTATATCTCCCTGCATCCTTGTGGAGTGTTGGCCAATAATATCATGTATTCAAAATCTTCATTGTTGTCCTCTTAGCTACAAAATGTCTTCCACATGGTTCATTGTGGCATTCATACAAAATATCATGTCTCATCTTCCCTCACACATCTCCTCATGACATGGTCTGGCCTAGTGTAAAACAAACATCCTGCAATCCATGAAAAAGGAAATGATTTTTCAATGAGCACCCTTCTCTCTTTTGGAGAGAAGTGAGGAGGTACTCTCCCTATGACCAGATAGTTAGTTATGTCAACATACTAGGGTGTTTGCACACTGATGGAAAATAAGTGTTCATCAGGGAAAGATTCATCAATGACTTGGTTATCCTCTAATGTAGTCAGCCTTGAAAGAAAGTCTGCAACAACATTGGCCTTCCTTGGCTTATCCACAATGGTTATGTCAAGCTCTTGCATCAACAATAACCATCTAGCTAGCCTACTTGATATTAGGGGTTTATTCATGAGATACCTAATGGTTGCATGGTCTGTATGCACAAAGATTTGATAGCCTATTATGTGGTTTCTGAATTTGTTGAGGGCATAGATTACTACCAGCATTTCCTTTTATGTCACTATATAATTGAATTCAACTCCTTGCAAGTTATTGCTAACAAAATAAATAGCATTTTCAATTGCTCCTTCTTTTTGTCCCACAACTGCTCCTATGGCATAGTTTGATGCATCTGTATGGATGTGGAAAGGAATTTCCCAATTGGGGCCTTTGAGTACAAGAGCATGAGTCAAAGCTGCCTTCAAATCAGAAAATGCCTTGTTATAGTCTTCAATCCACTGAAACTTCACATTTTTAGTGAGAAGAGTATACAATGGTGCTGCTATTTTGCTGAACTCCTTGATGAAACACCTATAGTAACCTGCATGGCCCAGGAAACTCCTAACATCTGTTTGTTTTGTAGGTGTAGGTAGATTTGTGATCACCTCAATATTTGTAGGATATACTTGAATTCCTTTGTGGGAGATGTAGTGGCCAAGGACTACACCTTCTTGCATTATCATGAAGCACTTTTCACTATTTAAAGACAAATTATGTACTTCAAATCTCTTTAAAAATCTCTTGAGATTCTCCAATGCTTCATTGAAATCAACACCCTAGGTAGTAAATTCATCCATATAAATTTTCATGCAATCATGAGAGGTCTGAAAATATGCTAATGACTACCCTCTGAAAAGTTTCAAGTGCATTGCATAAGCCAAATGGACTGAGTAGGAATAGGTCCCCCATGGATAGGTAAAGGTAGTCTTCTCCTAGTCCTCAAGTGCAATTTGGATCTGGTTATACCCACTAAGTCCATCTAGAAAAGAGAGGTACTGATTTCATGCAAGTGAATCTAGAACTTGGTTTATGAAAGGTAGAGGAAAATGGTCCTTTTTGGTTGCAGCATTGAGTTCCCTATAATCAACTCAAACTTGCCACTTCCCTCCCTTTTTGGGCACAATCACCAATGGAGACACCCACTGGCTATTTGAAATGGGGTAAATAAATCCTACATCTAGCAATTTCTATAGTTCTCCTTTTACAATTTCTCTTAGTGGAGGGTTAATTCTTCTTTGTGGTTGCCTCACCGGTGTACAATCATCTCTGATGTAAATCATATGAGTGCAATTCTTAGGGTCCAAACCCTTCATATCATGATAGTCCCATGCAAATGCATGCTGGTGGGTTCTCAGTAAGTTTATCAATGACAATTGTTGTTCTTCACTCAATTTTTTGTTAATATTTAGATATTTTCCTTTTGAAACTTGCACTTGTGTAGTTATCTCTACCATAGTTGCTTCACTAATACTTGGTACTTTGAGTTCATGTGGCAGAAATGTATGAGACATACTTGTTGTTGCAGGAAGTTCAGCTACAGGAAGAGCAGGTAGAAGTGTCTTCACTGAATCAACAAAATCAGATGCATGAGAGGATGAGGCTTCCTCTACTTCACAATGGTTCAGAATTATATTAGACAATACCTCATCTTCCTCTTGAAGCTACATGAAAGAGCTTTTACCTAACATCATAAGTTGTGCCATAGAATTAACATCCTCGGCCTCTTCACTAACATGTGGCCATACAATATTATCCATGTTATGGGATGGCTGAGAAGGAGGGTAGAGAACAAGATTTTTGGTGCTCTTTCAATTAGAAATGGTCATGTATCCAGTTTGGCATCCAATATAGGCATTTTTTGTTGCTAAGCATGGCCTTCCTAAGATAATGGGTGTGAAAGGAGCTAGAAAAGTAGTTCATGAATGCAATTGGATGTCACTTACACTCACAACATATGTAGGGAATTGATTTGGATCAGTACAATATACTAGTTGTTGTTGCAGTTTGTTATTTGGATTAGGTGTGGGCTGAGCCGGTAGTTGAGTAGATTTAGCTGTATTTGAACTTGAACTAGCAGGAGGTATTATAGCAGGTTGTTGGGGCTGAGAAGGTGGCTCAATGTAGCTAGTTGTCTGGTTTGGCCATTGTTGTCCTCCCCTCCATTGAGATGTTTGCTACCAATTTCTTGGAGGTGGCTATCAATTTCCTTGAAACTGCTACCAATTCCCCTGAGGTTGTTGCCACTGGAGTGGAGAGCTTTGGTGAGTAGGTCAGGTATTTGGAGGGTTACTCAAAGGCTGTGGTGGATATCCTCCATAATTGGATGGATATGGGGGCTTCCATTGGTTACCAGATGAATAAGAATTGAAATATGGCCCAACAAAAGATAGTGAATCTGGTGGCATACCTTGTCTTGAAGCCCATGGCCTCCTTTGTGCAACATAGTAAACTTGATCCTCTTCAACCTGGATTGGCTTGAACTCAAGTGGAATCTACTTACTTTCAATATTAACTACCATCTTGCATCTACAGTCCTTCTTTTGTTTGCAATGAGGGAAATACTCTTCCAACATTTCCTCTGCCTCCTCTTGTTTTTTCTTGGCCTGAAGTGTATCCAACTGAGTAGCTAGATTGTTTATGATGTCTTGCTTGAAGTCTTCCAATAAGTGACTAATCTCCATCCTTGAAACTCCACTGGTAGATAACTTACCCATAGAGGATTGGTAAGCTCTCCCTTTCTTTGAAGCTTCCCTATAGTAGTTCTAACATATCTTCTTGATATCTTCCCAAGGAACTTGGGAGATATCTCCTCCTCCCATCAGGTCCAAAGCATAAGTGCAATTTTCATTAATTCCAATTAGGAAAAGCAACTTTTGTGATTCTTCACTGAGTGTATGGTGTGGAGATTTATGCAGAAAAAATAGAAATCTTGCAATGTAATCCTCCAGGATCCCATCTTCCTTTTGCTACATCCTAAAAATGTCATCTCCCCTCATGTCACTACCCCTACAATATTCCTTGTACTTCTCAAGGAACTTTGTCTTCATGTCCTCCCAAGTCTCCATTGTATTTCTGCCTAGGCTCATAAACCATCTTAATGCAACTTCTTTCAAGGTGGTAGGGAATAGCTTGAGTCTATGGGCATTGGTGGTATAGTCATAACTCCTGCAGAGTATGTCAAACTCGAACAAGAAAGTATCAAGATCTTTTGTGACAAATCCATAGAACTTAGAAAGGACTGAAGCAAGGATATTTTTGACGTTGTAAACTTCATTTTGATGAGCAATGGGGAAAGAAAAATTTGGTTGGTTAGGTCTGTTTCTATTTGCATCACCCATGCCTGCCTAATGTAGTTCCAAATCAAAGGGATTCTCAATCTGATTTTGGTCTTCACAGGAAATTTCAGAATTGGTCATATCAAGGAATGTATCAGCAAAGGGGTGTGGCTCTTCTTCTTCTCTTGGAAAATTCAAATGCCCATCTAGCTAGAATGGATCAGGGTTATTAGGAAGGAATCTCCCATGAGCATCTCTTCTCCTTCCTCTATGCATACAGTATCAACTCACTATCAGCCAGCTCACACAAAGAATTAGCAAAAGAATGGTGGATCATTACTTTCCTAACTGAGGGGTTTACTAAGAACAAACTTTTAGAAATACTGCAACAATAAAAAATATCAATGACTCCAAAGAACTCCCTAGTTTGACACCATCCTTGACAACGACACCAAAAATGTTGGCCTCCTACAATGATCTAACAACTAAGCCCATAGAGTTGTGATTCTGATATTGGACATCTAATCTGAATAGCTGTCTTAATCACCATGAAGGTGCATTTAACTTGTTAACCCAAGGATGTAGACTTGAAATGGGTCAGCACAATATGTGCACTAGGAATCCCAAAGTAGCCACATTCATTCTACAACTAAGAAAGACATAATACTGAAAGTAAATTGCTTGGAAAGAAATAACATAAATATTGAACATCAACCAACAACTATACTAAGTTGAAGTGCATGACAGAAATGAAAATTTGGGCAAACAAATAGGAAACTACTCTGTCTGCTTTGGCTGTAGTAATAGTCACAGAATGGAATTCTAGTGGTTGTAGGAATAGACAGTGCCGAATTTTAACTAATTGTTAAACATAAAATAATAACTAAACTAAAGTATGGAATGCTCACCAAGTGGCCCCCCTTGGATGAGTATCCCTTAAGAAAAATGTAAACTCAAATGTGCGAACTTATAACTTCATCTTACTCATTGGAAAACATGAGTACAAACGAGCAACATAACTATATTACTAAAAAACTAATAATGTGAGTACATCATCAAATTAATCAACCCTTGAGAAGGAGCATTTGAATCTTATTTATAGGAAAAAAAGCTACTAACTAACTACCTAGCAAGGAGGTCAACTCCAACAGATTAGGAGGACACCACTTTAGGGAAAGCATAAAAAGTGGAGAGGAGGTTATGCATGCATGGAATCTGGTCAAACATGTTTTCCTTAACACAGATCTAGCATAATAGTAACTCCTATATTCTCTCAACAAACAATTAAGACCAGTTACAAGGCAGTTATAAATCTTTGATTTAAACTAGGAATCTCTCTCTTGCTAAGATTCTTCCCTCCATTTGACCTTTGAATGATCACCTTGTTGACTTTGATGGTGAGTGACCAGCTGGCATAAAATTCCTCAATTTTGTAGGTTGCTAATTATATCTGCATAACAATATTAGTATGCACAACAATTTTATATTTGTAACTATCTTAAAGTAACATTCATTAATCTACATGTAAAATTAACATAGATAGTTCATATAGCATGTCAATGTCATTAAAAATTACAAAAATAAGCTTATGCCCAAAGTCTATGGTTTTGAGGAAATATCATAAAAAGGTCAACATCCAAGTATCAAAGTCTATGACAACTACAACAAATAGATAATAAACTCTATCAAAATTGAGTCATAAATTGGACTCATCAACATTTAAATTAGTTATTGTGTGTAGCGTGATTTCCTACCCTAAAAGGTGCAAAATACAAAGAAATGCAACGGACAAAAACACACACAACACCACCTCAAGCTAAGCCTAGTTTAATTTGAACAAAACAAAGATTAAAGAAAGAGATATACCTTGTCCAAGTGATCCTTTTGGTTGGCCCTTTGATGTAGATGAGATGTGTGATCCTTGATGAAAAATGAGGTAAAATGATATGCAAAACGCTCTAAATGGGATGATGAATGTAAAGATGGAGGTGGGTATTTGGATAAGTGTGTGAGATGAATGCAATGAAAGCTTAAGGATTTAACAATGGAGGATGAGCTTGAATACAAAATGTACAGTGCTTGAGAGTTGAAGTTGTGAAAATGGTTGAATGTGATGAATGAATGTTAAAATGAGATCAAATCCTCTATTTTAGGGGATGAATCTCTAGAGGATTCAATGGCTAGGATTTAGCTAACATGGACAATATGAAGGGCTATGGTGAGTTGAGGACTCACAAGACCTCACATCTTTCCATGTGGAAAGGGAGGTGGAAAAAGGACATGTGAGGTGGAGAGAGGACATGTGAAGTGGAAGTACTTGCAAGTACCTTAGGATTAGGGGAAGATTTTCTCAAAAAGGAAGTTCTTGTCCCCACATGGAAGGATGGTGACAAGTGAGCAATTTTAGAATTCCTCACTAATCATCATGGGGAAGAGAGAAGTGGTTGGGGAAATAAATGTGAATTTTAAATTCACATGATTGGAAGTACCTTGAGAATAAGACAAGGTCCTCATAAAGGAAGTCCTTGTCCCATGTGAGTAATGTGACTTATGAGAAAATCTAGAATTTTCCAACAACCTTCATGGGGAAGAGGGGAGCATTGAATGAATAAATGTGAATTTTTAATTCACGTGGGGAAGAGGTCAAGGCCAAATAAAGAAAGCACTTATGATAGGTTGACTTGAAGGACATACCAAATATGGCAAAAGGATTAGATTAAGGTTTTGCAAATAGGTGATTAAGAAGATTAATGAAGGATTAGAGACAAGTGGCCAAATATGGAGGATGTGACATTAATCCCGATTAAGGGTGTGCACATCCTAATCATGGATTAATTAAGCTAATCTAGATTAGAAGAGGGTTATGGAGGATGTGACAAGGAGAGAGAAAAAAGGGAATTTAAAATTGATTTAAATTCAAAAAGGATAAATGACTAAATTAAATAAATTGATATATTTATTTAATATAGAGAGGAAAGGATAAAAGGTAAAGTATTTAATTATTAAATTAAATACTTTATAAACCTTAGGAAAAATGAGAAATATTAAATAAATAAATCATTTAATTAATATTGATGAAATAGACGAATAAAGGAGACAGATTTGACCATATGGGAGTGGTCAAATTTAGATGTTTACAGTTATAGTCTTGTTGCTTTGGAGGAGTTTTTGGAGTCAAATTAGAAAACTAAGGACATCACCTTATAGAGGAGCTTAATGTGTAATTGCAAATTAAATTTGGTGGAAATTAGATAAAAATGACTAAGTTATGCTCATACAAGCTTTTGGTCTACAACCAAACTTGTGGACTTTGCATCTATACCAAAATTGTGGGCTTTTGTTGTGTAACTAGACTTTGTGGAATTTTGGTGTTGAACTAAACATATTTTCAAAACCATTTTTGACTCAAATTTTCACATTTACAAGAAAATCATGGCCAACTAGATTTACAAACACTTCATGGTCAACCAAATTCATAGAGAGTTTGTCGGCATCTAGATTTATGAGTAAAATCAAGTGAACTAGATTTTATCTATTGAACCAATTCAAATCAACTTTCCTGCATTTATGTGAATCACCTAGCCAAGTGGATCTATGGGCGAAGTCAAGTGAACCGGACTTGTTCAAATTAAAGAACTAGTTCAAATGAACAATTTTGATGATGATGTAAGCATTGCATAATTATGGATGAATGCAACTGAAGTGAATATGATAACATAAGTATGACATCATCATTATACAATTTGTGACCAAATGTTACTGAATCATATGCATGCACAAACCAAAAGGTTCAATTCAATAAGCAAAAAAACTTTTGTAGAAAGGGGATCATGATGAAACAATGATATCAACAAGGTACATAGTGTAGGTTTTTCCAAGCTAACCAAATATGTATGGATTACAATTTTTTTCTAGTGATCCGAACATGCAAAATTTTCATTTAAATTGGCTATTTAAAAAATTATGTTAATGAACTCGATATGCAATTTTTTTCCTTTGAATCGGCTATTTGTGAGAACTTGATAGTGAACTATACTATGTAGAGTTTCCATTTTGAGCTGGATTTTCTACCTTTTAGGTCTTTTTAGTTGTTGTAACCACCAATTTTGAAATAGTTCAACTTCCTGAAAGCCCAAAGGATAAAGGAAAGTTGTAATATTTTGGGGATTTTTGGAAGGGAACTTTTGGGAGATTTGAAAGGTGATTGTATGTAACTTGAACATATAAATGTACTCCTCATATTGTTGTAATATTTGTGCTTGAAAATTTAAAATAGAATTCAAATAAATTTGTTGTTGTGTCAATTTTTTGTTTTTGGCTACTAGATCTTGGATATTTGATAAGACCCCCATATGTAGACTACATCAATCCTCATAGAAATTTTATTAGGAACTAGATGTTAAAAATGTTTCATGTGGATGAATAATACCTTCAAAATAGCAGAATTAAATAAATACCAAATTCCAATACAAAATAATGAAGGGATGGCTCCTGAGATGAGAGATGATGTAGCCTTTGAATGGACATCTTTTCCTTTGTACAACCCAAACCTACCTCCCTATTTTGATCACAATATTCTAAAAACATCGGGTCACAACTTTAGGGATACCCCTAGGGACTCATGGGTTAATACCCAATGTAATTACACTTCTAACCCTAACCATCGACGTTCAACTGGCTCTAACGGAGCAAATTCTGCTTATCGTTCCTTGATGGGTTTCAACAGAGCGGAGGTAGAGTAGAAGACTCACCATCAACGACCAATTGGTGGTGGTTCTAGAGCTAATAGCTCTCGAAATGGTAATATTGTTGGTTATCGACCTCTTCACCCTATATCCCATGGCAATATTCATCACCATCATCACAACCAACCCTACCTTGCTTCCTCTATTCATAATAGCCCAAAACTTCCCTCCTCTGCAAATAGGTTTTTGCCCTGTTTCCACCGCCATGTGAATAAGGAAAATGATTCTCCTTCACATCATTGGGCTTCCTCAAAAACAAAATTGGGAAAGAAAAATGAGGGGGTCTCAAAGCACTCAAAGGTTTTTGGGCAAGATTCTCTAGATAATGGAACAACATCACAAAATAACTCCTCAGGCAACAAACCCTCCTTAAAAAATGGAACTACAAAGAGGGAGAACAAAGAATGGAGGCCGGTCCTGACAATTCCAGTATAGTTGGAAGCCCAATATTTAGAATATGAACAAAACGGGATTTTTGTGCAAATATGGGATGCGGAAAAACCTTTATTGGAAATTCGCTCCTAGATGAAGGAGAACTGGTATGAGAATTATGACCTAATCATGGTTTCTACATTGTCTCTTTTTATTCTATTTACAAATGCCTCTATTAAGGCTAGGCTTTTGCGCAAAGGTCATTTTTGGTGCGGTGGTACTTTTTTAGGTATTTATGATTGGAAATTTAATACATCATTAGAAGCCATTAAATTATCACCTTTCCCTATCTGTTTCTCCTTTCCATTTCTGTTGATGGAATATTTTGACACTTGCTCTATCAAACAAATTGTTTCCCACTTGGGTGATTTTCTTAAAAGTGAATTTGTAATTGTTAATGGTAACCTTGCTATTAGGGTTTGGGCTTTGATTAGCAAACCTTTAACTTCATTACCTTTGAAGGTTCGATTATCAACCAACAAAGGGGACTAGATTCAGTCAATCATTTGGGAATCTTCTTTATGGAAAGAAGCAAACATACATGTGGATTCAGACATTTTATCTCAGGCCAAGCCATTGGATTTATCTGCTTTTTCTAGGGCCTTTGGGTCTAACCACACATCTTGTAGTAATCAATCCTGCCATGCTACCCCAACTTCTTCAACCCACCACGAACCCTCATTTAACCCGATCACCAAAGACGCCATCTCAAAATCTGAACAATCCCCTTCAGTTTTGACTAAGGATCTTGGGGAAAAAGTTAATGAACCATCACATGCTATATTTTATTCCTCCCCTTCTCATCAATCCTTGCATTCTAAATGAGTTATTACAAGTTATGAATACTTGCTCAATGGCATGGAAGATGACCTTTTGAACTTTGTTAATGATTCCTTGGTCAAGGTAGCAAAGGGGCTTATTGAAGAACTAGCAAATGAGGTTCCTGATACAAATGTCAAATCTCCATCCATTTCACAATCATCCTCTAAGAGAAAACTAAATTTCTTAGAAAATTTCCTTCCATCCTTGTCTAATTTTGAAGCAGCCCCTTCTGACCTTTTTTCATCTCCACTTATTTCTCAATCTGGCTCTAATTTCAAGACCCTCATCTCTCCTAAAAGTAAATGAGGACGTAAATATAATAAGGAGAAAACAAATTTAGAAATTGTAGTAGGGCTTCAATCTACACTGGAAATGAATCTCCGATCTGCATCCAAGAAGGGGGAAAGGATCAACACCCCTCCCCAACTTGCACAGTGTGATCCTATTATGGGGAGAAAATCCCCAGAAAGAATCATGAGAACAAGGAGAGATAGTATCTCTCCTCGAGTACAATGAGGATCCTATCTTGGAATGTTAGGGGCTTAAATTCCCCTAACAAAAGACACATAATAAAGCATTGAAACTACTTGGAACTCGTTCTAAAATAATTATCATACAAGAAACAAAACTATCTAACCACTCAGCTTTAGAGTTCTTTGGTTCTTGGTCTGATTGGGATTTTATAGCCTCCCCAACCTTGGGTGCTTCTGAGGGGATAGCTTTTATATGGAACAAGCAATATGTCAAAATAGTCAAATCCAAAACAAAGGACAATTGGATAAGAGCATTGGTTTTGTGCTTAAGAACAAACATATCTTCTTGGCTTTAGAACATAAATGGCCCTTGCACTATCTCAGGCAAGAGACAAATCTGGAGGAAAATTTCTCTTAGCTCTACTTCTAACAATAATGATTTTAAGATCTTGACAAGGGATTTTAATGTGATTAGAAATCTCTCAGAGAAAAATGAAGGGATAATACCCCCAACTATGGGAATGGATTATTTTAACAATTTCATCATGTCCAATAATTTATATGACTGCCCCATGAAAAATGGCACTTTTACTTGGAAAAACAAGAGGAAATTTTTTTCCCAGATTGCCAAAAAACTTGATGGTTTTCTCTTATTTGATAATTGGCTCACAGCTTCATGGGATTTCTTGTCAATAATTCATACCCTCATAGACTTTGATCATTTTCCAATCTCCCTCTCAATCTTCAAAGAGAGAGGTGTCTCCAAAAGCTCATTAAAATTAGAGGTCGTGTGGTTCTGAGATATAAATTTTATCAGTCTTGTAAAGAAGTGGTGGCTGAACTGTCCCTTTATCATTGGAACAAGGATGTTCTAGCTAAGAAAAAACCTACAATATTTGAATCTCAAGATCAAGGATTGGAATAAGAACCACTTTAAGAACATATTCTCAGAAAAACTACGAATATAATCAGATCTTTTTGATCTTTATGGGATAGTAATTAAAACAGGCATGGATAATGAACTCTATCACAAAGAGAAGGCATTAAAAGTTGAAGTAGATGAGGTTCTCACTCGAGAAGAATGCTATTAGAGGCAGAAGTCCAAAGAGATCTAGCTAAAAGAGGGTGACAAGAACATGACATTTTTCCATGCCTCGACTAAACTTGGTCGAAAATCAAATAATATTTTCACCATTAACTCTTCATCTAGGGAACCTCTTTGCTCATAAAAGGATATTGGTCTGGAAGCAATTTCTTATTTTAAAAATATTTTGGCCCCAGAAGTAGATCTAAAGTCTCTTGAGAATAATTCGATAATCAACAATATTCCATCGTTGATCTCATCTAAACAAAATAAGTTGTTAATGGCTGAATTTTCTTTGGAAGAACTTAAAACAATAGTTTTTTCAATGGAAGTGGAAAAGGCACCAGGCCTTTATGGTTACACAATTTTGTTTCTTCAAAAGTGTTGGGATTTTGTGGGAAAAGATGCATTACTAGCCCTCAAGGAATCAAGGAGGAACAAAAAAATGTTAATGGAGTTAAATACTAATTTCCTGGCACTTATCCCAAAAAATAAGATCCTTCTTCCTTCAATGATTTCAGACCAATAGCACTATGCAATTCAATTTATAATAAATTCACTAAATCTATCACTTCTAGGCTAGCAAAACTGCTCCCTTCAATCATTTCTGAAGAGCAAGGGGGATTTGTTCTTGGAAAGGATACCCCAGATGGAGCAATTTTGGCATGCAAAGCACTAAATTCTATTATGAATGATAAATTCCCAGCTGTGGTACTAAAACTAGATATGTTAAAAGCATATGATAGGGTAAATTGGGAATTTTTAATTGCAATTCTCAAAAAAATTGGTTTCAGTGAAAGTTGGTGTAAGTGGATTTTTTCTTCCATTTCTAGTGCTAGATTTTCAGTAATAATAAATGGATCCCCCTATGGTTTTTTTCCCCTACTCAAGGGTTGAGAGAAGGAGACCCCCTATCCCCATTACTTTTCATTTTAATGGCTGAGGGGTTGAGAAGATCCATAATTACAACACAGGATTCCAAACAATGGAAAGGTATTCAAGCCTAGCCTTTCCCTGCGCCAATTTCTCATTCCCTTTTTGTGGATGATACCCTCCTGCTAGAACAGGCCACAATGGAAGAGGATAAGGTAATCAAACAAAAAGTATCATACTATTGTTTATACTCAAGTTAGTATTATAATTCTGAGAAATCCAAAAATTTCTTTTTAAATGGAAATCCTATTGTAAAATCTTAAATCAAGAAATTTTGGGGCTTCCAATATGGCTCTCTTCCTTGCAAATACTTGGGTATTCCCTTCTTCTCTGGAAAAGAGAAACATGATTTTTGGGATAGGTTAATTTCTGCAATAACTAGCAGGATTTCACTCTGTAAATCCAAGTGGTTATCCTTTGCTCGAAAAGTAGTAATGCTTAAATCAATCCTCTATTCCCTCGTAATTTATCTTATGTCGGTATTGAAGTCTCCCAAAAGGGAAGGGAAATTCCATCCAAAGTTTTTTAAATATTTCTTGTGGAATGAAAACAAAACTTCAAAAAAGAAACTCCCTTTAGTTGCATGGGACTCCATTTGTAATCCCAAACCAAAGGGGGGAGCTAGAATTAGAGACATCTTTCTTCAAAATAAAACTCTTGGAGAAAAATTGGTATGGAAAATCTATTCTACGCCTGAAGCAAGATGGTGCCAATTAATGAAATATAAATATTTGGATTCCAAAGAAAGGGAAAGAATATTTACTCAAAAATATTTACCCAAGGGATCAAAAAATTGGAATTTCTTATCTTCTTGTAGATCAATTCTCCTCCCCCACCTCTCTTGGGTAATCAAAAATGGAGAAAAATCTCTCTTCTAGGATGATGTGTGGAATGGACACAAACCTCTCAGGTCTATAGGAGACTAGAAATAGATAGAAAACTTGCTCAAAGCCAACTAGGGTATCAAGGTATGTGATTATCTAGAGATTGATCCTTTGGATCCTTGCATTGTCAAGTGGAATTTTTTTGATTTTTTGTAATTTCCCTCTCATTTAAAGGCCTCTCTTAAAGTTGAACTTGCAAAAAGACACATTGTTCTCTCTAACAAACAAGATGAAATTATTTGGACTAAATCCAAATTAGGGAAATATAATGTTAAAGACGGATATAACTCTTTAGCCCCGAGAAAACAGGAAAACTCTTGGACTTTTAGAGTATGTTGGGGCCCAAATGTTCTCCCAAAAGCAAGAGTGTTTGCATGGTTGGAAATTAAAGACAAAACTCTATCAGGGTTGAGATTGGATAGACTGGGTATTACTCCCCTTTTCTCATGTGTTATGTGTGATAAATCTTTGGAGATAACGAATCATCTACAGCTTGGATGTGATTTTTCTCACCTATGCTAGACTTGGGTAATGAATAAACTGGGATGGTCCAACCCTTTGCAAAATTCCATCCTTCATCATTTTATTTCTTGCCCTCTCCTTTTTAACTCCACCTTTTCTTGCTTATGGGAGATCTTCCCCCTCCATAATAATATGGAACATATGGCTTGAAAGAAATAATAGAATATTCAGAAAGAAGCCATCCTCCTTATCTCAGGTTTTGCAAAAAAATGGGATTTCAATCTCTAAAGTGTGTGATGGAACCCGCAATTTTTTTTATGTTCCATCTCAAGTCCTTGTTTCATTTGAATGTTGGGTTGATATCTGAAGGGCTTAGGGTTTATTTTCTCTTCACTATTGAGGGGTTCTATTCCATTGTTGACTTCCTATTTCCCATCTCCGGTCACATTAAAACATCTTATGCCATTCACTATCATCAGGTAACTGGTCCCCCACACCTAGGTCTGATTCTTTTAATTTTTATAAGGTTAAGTAAAGAGCCTTTTTGGCCTTTACATCCTTTGCATTTTATGACTTAGGAGTTTTCAAGCCCTTTTCTATCTTATCATCCTAGAGGGTCCCCTTCATTAAAACAACTTATGAGCACGTGCCTAAAAATTTTCACTTAAGTCTCGTCAGTCATCTCTCTTTATCGCTCATTGTTGATTACTTCAGGAGTGCATGTTCCGAATTGGCGACAAGTGATGAGTGGTATTTCTTTATTTCTTATCCTCATCGCTCATCACGGATGGTCATGAAATGATAAGTTTCAAAACAGCGATGAGCGATATGATGAGTATTTTGTGCATCACGTATTGTGCATATGTTTTAAATGATAAGTTCTATATTAGTGATACACAATACACAATGTCACTATGTAGATCTCTCATTGCTAATTTCTTGCAAACTGTATGAGGAGAATTAGCGATGAGCGATGGCTTGTTTTTTTTGAATTTTATCGCTCATCATGGATTCTTTCCAAGGCTTAAGTTTCAAAACAATGATGAGAGATGAGATTCTCTGAAAGGTTTCTTTCACTAATTTGAAAAGGTCTTATGTGTGATTTCTTTTGTATCGTTTATTTTCATGTAGGTGTACGTGTCCTAATCTAATCTCTTCACAGTATCTCCCATCGCTAATTGGATCCAAGGTGTGAAGTTTGAATTAGCAATGTGTGATGGAAAAATGAATGTGATCAAGGATGGGCCACTGATCTAAGGGTTGAGATTTCATCGCATGGACGCTTACATCGCTGATGAGGTCAATGAAGGATGAGATACATTAGTGATAGGTAACGGCTATTGCTGGAAAAGGAAACGTGGTATAATCCTAAGGACATCGCATAAAGCAAAAAGGAAAGTAGCAGGATGAATGGAGACCCATTGATGTGACTTTAAAACAAGATGATCCAATGAACTAAACTTCATCGCGACAATACTCTCATCATTAATTACACTTTCAAATTTGGGCGAGGCCAGTGATGAGCTATGAAGTGTATGACGAAATGTTCTCTCTAAAACACCAGCCTTATGTACTTCACTGATATTAATGAAGGAGCACAGATTAGGTTGGTAATGCATGTTAATTGTCAGATCGTGTATTATTAATCAGGATTAAGGGAAAACATGGAAGCATTTGAGGTGGCATTGCTATTTTCTAGGAACAAGTTGCTAAAGGCTAAAAAATGATGCTCATGATTGCCATAGATGAAGTTTTAAATGCTTAAAGATTGACAACCTAGATTCAAATCCAAACTACTAAGTTATCAAATTTCTCGCATGAGGAGTTCTTGAATCATTAATTTTTGCATGCTCCAAATTTCCTATTTAATGCATATGGCCCGCTGGTTGTTTTCACCATCTTTCTAGTCTGTAGTGAATGTGAGGCATGGATTAGTGAAGAAGTGTGAAGGTGTTAATTCTCCCTAAGTTGAGTACGGAACGTTCTTGTCCTGGGTGAATTAGTATTCAATTGAGCTCTCTGTTGTTCATACTCTGGTCTATTTAGGAATTCCTTTTCTGGTGTTGGGTGCAATTGTCTGGGTTTGTAGGTGTGTTTCCCTGTAGCTTTGATTCAAAGTCTTTTGAATTTTCAATTTCTACTCGTTCTAGAGATGGGAAAGACTGGTGTGCCAATTCATCCTGTTAGAAGGTCTAGCAAGCTTAATGTGTTTGAGTGTTATGAGGATATGTTTGTAACTGAGCAAGCAAACCATACATCCCCTAAGGTTTCAAAGGGTAAGAGGAGGGCTCAAGGTCACAAGAAGAAATCAATCGTACAGAGTACCTACAACTTGAGAAACAAGACCATTCTAGAAGAAATGGTCAAGTTTAAGGGTAAGGAATTGGCTTAGCCAGCAAAGAAGGCCAGGAAAAAAGACAAGGGTCATAGAGCCTACCTGGGAAAACATAATTCTCCCATTGTGCTCTCTGATAGTCCTTTAGATGTTGAAGGTGACATTGATTCAGGATATGGTTAGTATCTACTCTCTTTGGTGCCATATGGGAGCTCTGATGATGACGTGGTGATGGTTCCTCCAATTTCGTCGAGAACAAGGAGTGGTCGAGCATTCTCTAATGTCGGCGACTCGAAATAGGGTCTTCTCCTTTCTTTTTTTTTTGATGATACCATGGTCTTTGCATAGGAGGTATTTGTTTCAATATGTTCGTGGTTGGTCTTTTACTCTTCCATGTTGATGTGGAGGTCCTCTGGCTCATATGATACAAAATATTTTTTGTTCAACATGGACTTGTCAACAATGACTAATGGTATCTTGCACATGTGTTTTATCTTTTATCTTCCCCTATTCTCAAATGATTGCATGAAACTGCCTGGGGAGTTTTTCGAGGAAGCAGTTGAAATTAGGTTTTTGAAATGAATGAAATGAAATTGTAACTCAACCGGACACTTGTTGCTCCCTTGTTTATAAAGGGGATTTGATGGCTGAAAGGAGAGAGTTCAAAAAATTTTGAGTCCAAGAAAGGTCTAGGTGAAAGCTATGCTCAAGGAGCAAATAGAATGTAAATAGATAAATTAGTGAATATATCAGAAGCTAGTCTAGGGAATAAGTTATACTGTATGATGATCTTAAATATATTTTTACAAAGAAATACCAGTAATGAAAGAGAATTCTAAAATATTGCTCTCGTGTGGTTTTCTTGCAAATTATGAATGAAATTGTTAATTATAATTTCATTTGTCTTTTGTCATTTGCACTTAATGAATGGGTTTGTCTGTGCTTCAATTCAATGAGTTGATTTAATGCTAAAATGAGACCATTGGTTTGTGGGAAAAGGATATAGGATTTGGTAAGGAAGCAATGTTTTAAAACACAAAGAGTTGGATGTTGCAAAGTAGCATGTCGATAGTTCATTGATTACTGATGTTTAATTATAGTTGTATTACTAATAGAGTAAAAAGTATGACTCCATTGTTCCCTCGGATAGGGCACAGGTTTTTCCATTAGTTTATCTTTTCGTTGACTGAGCTAGTAATGAATTTGTCTGAAGATTCAAAATGGAAATGAATTCATAACATACTTTAAAATTACACCACACCAACCTTCAATATCAACGTATTCCCTGAAACAAATAGCAATTTCATAGGATGTTTGCCAACCCTTAGATGATGTTGGTTTCTTGAGGAATACATTTGTGTATGGAAGTGCTCTTGATCAAGTAGAGACATTCTGAGCATAAATAGGATTACCCTCCTGGGTCTCACAGAGCCTGAAGAGAAGAAGTGAGGTTCTAAATGCTTCACTTAAGTGTTGTCCAATCCTCAACCTTGCTAATTATTGAGTTTTGGTAGATTCATAGGTAAGGACTAAGATTAAGTTTTGTTCTTAAAAAAATAACCAACAGTGTGCTCGACCTCTTTGCTAAAAAAAATTCACCAATGTAAATATTTTACTTCATGGGATGCTCTAATTCAGAAAAATTGGTAGCTCTTGAAGCTCCCAAGAGCAGTTCTATTACACGCAAGATCTAAAAAGTTAATAGGGACAACTTGAAGTGGTCTCCACCACCTAGAGATTTTTCAAACTAAATTTTGGCGGTGCCTCAAGAGGCAATCTAGGTAAATCAAGTATTGCAGCTATCTTAAGGGATTGGAAAGGAAACTTTATTGGGGATATCTATGGGCTGATTCTAGATGGAATGAATAATGTGGTAGAATTTTGAGCCTTAAACCTTGGTTTGAATTTTTCCAGGAAACTATCAATTCCCAAAATTTCAATTGAAGGAGTTTCAATGGTAATGATTTTTGCCTTAAGGAAAAGGAATTCAAATTCTTGGCACCTAAACTATCTCCTTTCCCAAATCTTGGAATAGCTTGAAAGCTTCTCAACCTTTCAAATAGCACATTGTAATAGGGAGATAAACACATTTGTAGATCTTCTCAACAATAAAGCAATAGATGAATCTATTGAATACAAAGATTTCTCAGCCTACGAATGTGTTCTCCTTTTCTCAAATCCTTAATTCATATCCTTCAATTCTGGGGTGCTTTTCATAAAATCACCATTTTCTTTCTTGAATTTAGATGGATGTTCATTTTATTCTTTATTTACAAGACATGATAAAATTTCAAGATTTTTTAATTATTCTTGTTGTTTTTTCCTCTCTTTAAGGGTAAGCATAATGGGAAATTTCTCCCCATCAAATGGGCAAAGGATGACACCACCCTCCATATCTTTTGGGCATGGTTTTGTAAAAATTTTAATGTTGATGCTATTCGTGTTGATCTCCTTGCTAGCAGTATCCTTGCTTATTTCCAATGATTGTGCCTTAGTTCAGAATTCCATCCCCATGTCTAGTTTTTTCATTGGGAATGTGGGGTCCTGTGTGTTTTTTTCTAATCCCAAAGAATGTGTTTTAAAGTCCCAAAGGAATTACAATTTAAGATCTCTACCAGCTCATATATGATGATTTATTTTTTGATCGTGCCATTGATTTATTATGGATGTTATTTATTTGTGAGGTCGTATGATCTCTATACTTCTCACACCAGATGGTACTTCTTGTAATTTCACGTCTGTGACTTTTTGTCACCTTTTTCATGAAGGCTTTGATAGGTGTCCTTCTTTGTTGTTCCCCAAAATGACCATGTCTTGTCTGAGCAAACAACTTGGAGGATTTTTTGGCCCCTCCATGGAATAATATTTATTGCCAAAGATTCAAAATCAGAATATATTTTTTTCTTGGTGGCTATCAGAGTTGGTGCCAAATTTGGCATATGAAGGTTATGGAAAAAAGTAAATAAATTTCCTCCTCTTCGATGTTGCCTAACAAGAATTTTCTCTTGTTGACAGACATCGAAGAGGAGTATTTAGCAGAACCTTTGAAATATTTTACATTTTTTGACAACTCCTTACTATCTTTTAAATTCCATGGAAAGGAAAATTACATGGCACTTGGCATCAAATGAGCTATTGATGGTACTGTTTCAAATGATGCATTAAATGAAATCTTAATGCTTGTCTGTGTATGGATCTGCAAGCAGTATTTTGGTGGCCATATGAATTATTTAACATTGGCCTTTAGATGGCTTCTTGCTCACTCTTTCTATGGTTTTTGAATTTTCTATTATCTTTGATGGCTCTAGATAGGCTTTTCAGAGTCTTTGTTCCTCCCAGGTGGCATGAAATCTATGATAATTCTCTAATAACAAAGGATAAATTAAGAGGGGCATTCTCTTTTGAATGCAAATAGGTGATGGGCACCATTCAAGTTGTCTTGGGCTTTGATTGGATGGATTTGAATGTCATGGAACTTCCATACAAAATGGCCTCACAGTTTGTATCAAACCCAATGGATGTACTGTGGAATGTGGAAATGGTCAAATTTTTAGCAAGTACTTATTTATTACCACATATTTTCCCTCTCTCCTCACTTCAACCTGCTTTGGAAGGTTACGAAATCCTTCAGGGTTTAAATCTGGTAGGAGGAATAATTTGCAAACAACATGTTCTATCAGATAGAAGCCTCTTCAGGCTTATCTATGCTATGGCACATGGACTTCTCAATGACTACCCCTATGAATTCAATGCGCATCTCTTGAGTCTTAGGTATCATTGTGGAAATTTTGTTTGTGATCCCATTCAAGAGATTTACAATGTTGTTTTTCTTCTCATCAGACACACTCAAATCGAGCCTCATAAGGAACCTTATTTTCCACCTCCTGCAGACATGTGTCTTCATAGGAAAGTTCAACTTGAAGAACCCACATTTTCTTCTCTAGTTTTTTGGTGGATCTTCGATATTTTGTCTTAATCTCTCAGTTTTATTTTGCTAGTTTTCTACTTACTTTTTGGGTGACATTTTTCTTAGGTTTTGTGGATGGAGGCCTCCAGTTTTCCTTGTAGGTCCTTGGTGACTTCCAAACTTCTAAAGATATGGCTCTCATTTTGGTTTC